>JAQZBX010011355.1:0-42855 GCA_029593785.1 Cabassous unicinctus
GAAGCCCATATAATAACCAAATATAATTAATAGGAAAATGAAATAATAATGATAAGCTTAAATGTAAGTGATAAAGTACATGGAAACTCAGAAAAAAAAAACCCTGAAAATAAAATTAAAGGATTGGGACATTCAAAAAATGGGAAAAAACAACAACAACAACAAAAAATTATTATTATTATTTTCCTTTTATCACTACATTAGCGGGTGTCCAGTCTGTACCATGGCACCTTCCCTCTCTCATTCCCCAGTGTCTCCCAAATTTTCATTTAATTTTCAAAGAAGTTTTAGGTCACAGCAAAGTCACACAGAGAATATTGGAGACTCTCATATACCCAACCTCCTCCCCTTTCCTCACCCCATATTAAAAACTTTTTTATGTGGATGGTAGCAATGTTATAACTGTTACACAGATAGTGAAACATTCACTGAATTAACTTTTAAGATTCCTCTCTCACTGTTCAGTTTTCTTAGTATAAAGTTTTCTTTCTCTTGGTTTCATAGTCCAGAGCAAATATTTGTAAATCACCTTGTATGTGCACAGCATTGTCTTCAACACTAGAGCACAAATGTTTTAGTTTCTTCCCACTGCTAGAACCCATGTTAAAATTTATATCAATAAGCAATTGCACTTACGAAACTCAGGATATAACATTCATTCATTCATTCATTCATTCATTACTTATATTCACCACGTGCTTTAGTTTCCTGGCTGCTAAAACAAATACTGTGCATTGGGTTGGCTTAAACAGTGGGAATTTATTGGCTCATGGTTTTGAGGCTAGGAGATATCCAAAATCAAGGCAATGCTTTCTTCCAGAAGATGGTGGCATTCTGGGGCTGACTGTCAGCAATCCTTGGTTCTTCTGTCACATGGCAATGTACATTGTGGCCTCTCATGGCTTCTCTGGGTTCCACTGACTTCTGACCCCTTCCTGTGGCTTTCTCTCCATGTACCTGAATTTCATTCTGCTTATAAAGTCCTCCAGTAATAGGATTAAGACCCATCCTGATTCAGTTGGGCCACACTTTATCTGATATATCCTCATCAAAAGGTCCTATTTATAATGGGTTCATACCCATAGGAATGGATTAAGATTAAGAACATGATTTTCTGGGATATGTAGTAGCTCCAAGCCACCACACCTCGTATTAGGTGCCAGGCACTTCACTAGACCCTGAAAACACAGTGATAAATTAGATATGGAGCATCACTGTTCTCATAATGCTCACATTCTAAAATTAGAAATCATTTTTCGAAGTAAGTTAGTGTTTAAAAATGTTTGAACTTGCAGTGGATATCAAAGTAACTAGAATTCCTACTCTAAAAAGCTGGGTGAAGCAAGGGAAAGCCTGATAACATATTTGTTCATCAGTCCAATAACAGAATTGCAGTAAAGGTGAGGTGAGATGAATAGAGTGACTCAATTCCCTCTAGAGGCCACTTGGTTCCTGGAAACCTGAATCCAAGTACATGTTACAAATAGTTTTTAAATATCTGATCATTTTATTCTTGGTTATAGTGGCTTTGAGTATTTTCTATAAAAACACCTGCTTATGTTTCCTGAGTGAGATCTTTCCACCAACTAGAGATGAAGTTCTTACATGTGATTATTATCGCTGAAAATCTACTTTATTTGTAAATGAAATCTGCATTAGTTATCTTTTGCCATGCAATAAGTTACCCCACAAGTTAGCAGTTTAAAACAACACACATTTATTTTCTCTCAGTTTCTGGTATCAGGAATCCAGGAGGACTTAGCTGAGAGGCTCAGGGTGTCTTATGAAGTTGCAGTTAGAATGTCAGCTGGGGTTTTAGTCATTTGAAGTCTCAACTGGGGCTTGTCACATGGCTGTTGGCTGGAGGCCACGTGGGCCTCTTCATGGCATGGCTGCTACCTTTCCCCAGAGGGAGCAAGGCAGAAGCCACAATATCCTTTATGACCTGGCCTCATGGCCTTGAAAGGCTCTGCTTATCTGCCTTTGCTTTTTTCCTAGTTTCCTCCCAATTTCCCAGCATGCTGACTGTAGGCTTGATTTGGGCATATCAGGTTTTTAGCTGTTTAGGGAAACCTTAAGGTGTTCCTTTAATTTGAAACTCTATAAAGACAAGACAACCAAGCTGAGGAAAATTGAGCATATGTTATGGAGTAAGTCATTTATTTACAAACTTGCCTGATCATAAGAACTCCCCTCTGCTTGTTAAAAATGCAGATTCCCAGCTTGTCTCAGACCTACTGATTCAGGAACTTCTGAGGAGAGGTCTTCATTAAAAAAAAAAAAAACCTCAGGGAAAGTTTAGATACTATCATATTAGAAAACACTGGATTAGATCACAATGGAGGCAGTCAAATGAGCATCTAACTTATTGGAATTCAAATATAAGTAATGGTAATTTAAAATAAAACAGACCTATTTTAATAAGTGGCAGTTTGGCCTTCTAATTTCTCTCAATGAACATTTACTCTGAAGTGAGCAAGGATAGGATGCCTAACTGCTTCTCTCTCAGTAGTCTGGGCTCTGTGGGGCCTTCTGGAGAATGTAAATCTAATGCTTAGAGATACAGGATTATTTTTTTTGTAAGTGTCCCTGAAACTCAAGCCAGCTTCTGCAAATCGTGCTCAACCAAGAAGCAGCAATCCATTTCAAATGCTGGAGGAAAATTGAGCCATGCTGAATATTTTTGAGACTACTTTCAGAGCAACATAAGGAATTTTCAAGGTAATTTAGACCATATGCAGTTTTCACTTTATATGCTGACTTTACAACCCCACAAGAGATGCTACTCCATTTTATACACAGTATGTAATATGTGTAACTAGTTTCCTGTGATTGTTGTAACAAGTTATCACAAACTTGGTGGCTTAAAACAACAGAAATTTATTTTGTCAATCCTGGAGGCCAGAAGTTCAAAATCAAGGTGTCGCCAGGGCTCCCTCCGAAGGCTCTGGGGGAGAATCCTGCTTTGCCTCTTCCAGCTTCTGGTGGCTTCCGGCTTTGCAGACCTGTGGCTGCATTACTTCCATCTCTGTCTCTGTCTTCATATCCTCACCTCTTCTCCTGTGGGTCTCTCCTCCACGCGTCTCTCATAATAGAACGGATTTAGGGCCCACCAGGATAATCCAGGATAATCTCATCTCGAGAGCCTTAACTTAATTACATTTGTAAAGACCTCTTTTTCCAAATAAAGTCACATTCACAGATTAGGACATGGATGTATCTTCTTGGGAGCCACCACTCAACTCACTACACTATCCTGTAAAACTGAAAGCAAAATATATATATAACTTCTAATGTCTGGAATTAACTATCGATCCTTCTTTATCAGAGTATTTGTAGAGTCTTTAATCAAGAATGGCTAAGGCAACATTTAGCAACATCCTTGGTCTTGTCCATACCTATGTGTTTTTTTTTTTTTTTTAAATTCTAAGCTGCCTCTGCATCATCCTCTGATGAGCCTTGTTCATTTCCACACTCCAGGCTGAACTATGCAACTGGTTTAGTTGCTTTTGGGTATAGTGGCTGTCATAAAATTAGAGAGCGAGTCCTCAGTTTCTTTTGGCAGTCATTTAAAATTCAGTCTTAAAGAAGAAAACATTTCTGCCCCAAATTTGACAACTGTATTTCCATTACGATAGCTATTTTTATTTCTGCTTGCTATCATACATAGCCATACAAACACAGACACTCCAGCTCTATTATATTTTCAAATATGACAGAGTATCCTAATACTTCTGCAAAATGGTCACTGTCCCTAAATGTATTCCAAAAACTTGAAGAAAGACTTGGTGAGATGAAGTCATAAATCTCCATGTAGAGTATTGAATGGTTTCCACCATTTCTCAGCAGCTGCTTTCCTGTGTCTATTTTCTTTGAATTTCATTATCAGATGTTATCCTAATCTGCTGCTTGTCTTTTTGCAACAACATGCTGTTTCATGGGGATTTTGCTGTTGGATAATTTCTTTCCCAATAACTAGGCAGCCAGGTAGCACGTTCAATCACCCACCTGAGTTTTTCTGTGTGAACTTTCCCTCGGGTGATCGCTATCTTGGTGGAAAAATTCTGCACAGGAATTCTGACTGGGTAACTAAGTCCCATGAAGAGGGTGCACAGATTGAATTGTGAAGGACTAGGCTTAGACTAGAACCTAATTAGGTTGGAAGATCTGCTATCAGAACTGGACTCACTTTCTAGAATGGTTCTAAGGACCTTGCCTTTAATGGCAACTCAACCCTGGTATAGGAATCTAAATATTTGTAGATCTAGAAGTCAAAGTTTGGCCAATTTAGGAGGGCGTTCCCTTTGTTATAATACTGGGTGGTATAACACCAGAGTTGGAAAAGCATGGTACTTTCCTAAGCCCATCCTCATTGTCAGATGATTGTTGTTTTCAGTTCACAAATTTGCAAAAGTGATGGTCAGTGGATCTGCATCACTGATATGAAGAGCCAAGGCAGATGAGTAAGAGGCTCAGGGTTGCTGTGCCCTATGTGTTTAAGAAAAGCCTGAATGCAGGGCAGCTTAAAAAATTGAAATCATTAAAATCAATATTTAAGAGGTTCATTTAACCATAACAAAAACACCTTAGCAACAGACATTTTTTATAGTGCTTTGAAAAGGAAATGGGGCTCTCTGAACCAGGATTGGCCACTCAGTGCAGTGAACTCATGAAAAAGAACTCGATGTTCCATTGAACTGGAAGCAAATTATGTTGCCAAGGAAACCAGCCCCTCTGTGCTTCTCAAGTGAAAGGATATTTGATCTTTAAAACAAAAGAAACAGGGGTTTATGTGAGGAATATTATCTGTATTGCCCAAAAAGTACAGTTGGGGGAAACAGGTGTATTATTGCTACAATTTACCAAATGATTATAGAGGCAGAAAAATTGTTGGGAGGATATTTGTTTTGTATGTTAGAAGAGATGCTGGCAAAAATTCAACTGCAAATTCATTAATATCATGTGTGCCTTTAGTATGACTATGGAAGTGATGTGTCTCCAAGCTTTAATGCCATTTTATAACTAATTTTGATGAACCAATTAATAGTTGGTATGACTTCTCTGGGTAAATGTTCCATTCTAGGAGACCAGGGATTTATCAAACATTCCCTCTAATTTGAAAAGACTTCTTTGAGCACTGAGAAACCTAGAATTATACATGAAAAAAGAGAATACGTGAGTGTCTTTAAAATTTGGAGAATTGGATAGGTTTATTAAACTCATTTTCATTTTGCTCTTGATATCTGAATATTGGCGTCACACCGACAGCATTACACATAAGTGTGAAACTGTGTATTTGTGACAAGTGTGTCACTTGTTTGGTATAGTTGCAAAAGTCAATTTGTATTACTTTGTGTTCGGGGAGCTCTTTGATTTATTGAGACAAAATTTATGGCCTTTGTGTTTGCTGTCTAGCAAAGAGTGATGAATAATGAACTACATTTTTAATCAAAGATTTCCTTTTACTTGACTCCTTTATTTCCCAGTAGGCAGAACCTGATTTATTATGCTGAGTGCTCTATGAGGAATCTGTGTATACTTGACTTTCTCCTGAGAAAAGATGAACCTGATACTGGGGAAGCAGCAAGGAAAATAACACTTTTGATTCCTGGAAGTGGTCTAGTTATGGGATAGCCACCCATTCATCTTTTCATCCAACATTCTACTTCCCCCACAGAAAGCACTAAAGGAGCTCCAACGATGAATAAGACCTCGTCCTTGTTATTGCAATTTCTTGGTAAAGACAGACAGAAATAGGATTAAATACAATAGATCTCCTGGAATAGTGTCTGGGATATAGTAGCTACTCAAGAAATATTTGTCAAATGAATGAATAGATAATATAAAGTGCAGTAGAAACACAAAGTAGGGAGTGAAGAATTCTACTGGAAGATTTGGAGTCTTGATTCTCCTTCATTTTGTTCGGATCTTGGCTCAAATGTGACATCTTTAGAGAGGTTTTTCCTTACTACTTGTGCTGGTTTGAGCTTTATGTACCCCAGAAACATATTCTGAAATCTAATCCATTCCTGTGGGTGTAAACTCATTGTAAGTAGGCTCTTTTGATGAGGTTACTTCAGTTAAGGCTTGTGTGGCCCAGCCCAGTCAGGGTGGGTCTTAATCCTATTACCCGAGTCCTTTATAAGTGGAATGAGAGAGAGAGAAGGCCACAGGAAGCAAGAGTCTGGACATCGGTGGGACCCAGAAAGAGAAGGGAAAGACCAGGAGACACCACCATGTGCTTTGCCATGTGACAGAGGAGCCAACGATGGCTGGCAGCCAGCCCCAGAACACCACATCTTCAGGGAGAAAGCATTGCCTTAATGATGCTTTGAGTTGGGCCTTCTTTTAGCCTCAAAACCATAAGCTAATAAATTCCCATCATTTAAGACAACTCATTTCATGGTATTTGCTTGAGCAGTCTAGGAAACTAAAACACTACTCTGTTTAAAATCTCTCCCCACCCTATGCCTCTACCTTGTAGACAGCTTGAATCTATCTAAATCCCTTTATCCTGTTATTTTTTTTCATCTTAGTTCATTACTACATGAAAACAAGTATACATATATGTGTGTGTATATGTAAACACACATATACACACCTAAAGGCTAATTGAAAAATCAATCTTAGAATATAAATTCCATGAGAACAAGGTCTTTGTTCTTGTTGCTTCTGTATTCCTTCCTACCTAGAAATGTATTTGGAACATAGAAGGCACTCGATAAATATTTCTTGAAGGAATGATTCAAAAAGTAATGGTTAAAATATTATATTTACAATTTTGAACAAAGTCTTTTCTATCCCTATAAAAAGTGTAGGCTTTATCAGAAGCAGGGTTCAGAATCACTGCTTTCAGAAACTATTTTGCCTTGAAATAGGACCACAAACGAAATCCTTCTACTGCTGCAAATTCTTTGACTTTCTAGACATCATATTTTTGAAGTTCCTGATTAAAAAACCCACTTGGAACCATTTGACAGGAATTAATGCTTTATTGGTTTAGTTTTTGAATATATAAATGTGTGTGTGTGAGATTTGAATGAGGTACATATTTTTATTTCCCAACACTCACCATGATGGATAATTGTTTTTGATCAAATTGCTAATATAGAGGAAGTAGACACCCATATGAGTTCTAGTGCTGGAAAAAATTGCCCCTGTGTGCTTGAGTCAAGTGTAACTATACCTTGTCAATTGATTTTTCTATGAGCAGAAATCAGCAGACTTCTGGAAACACTGCAGAACTCATTTGAAGGTTGCTTCTACTTGGAAGACCTTTAAATTAAAGCATGGATTATTAATCCTTTCTCTGCTGACATCATGCATCAATGATACAGTCTTTGCCAAAGATGATCTCATTGATTTGAGGACGAAGAAAATGGTACAGCATGAATTCTGCCCAAATCTTAGAACATTCCTTGTTCCTTGATACAAACTTGTCTACCAAGGTGAAAGATTCTCTGTTGCTGCATTTCTTTACGAGTCATTCTTTTTCTGGACTAGTTACTATCAAAATGAAAATGTGCTAAAATATTAAAGATGACTTCCATTCTATTTCAAAACCATTTCATAATTTCAACTTCTTATTCAAAGCAAACAGCTGCAATCTTCTGCTTGAATTTTATTTTTGAGCAACCTTTTTTGGGGGTGGGCAAAATTTGGATTTATTTCGATCATTGTTCAGGAAATACCCATTAATTAACCTTTGTATAAAAAATGAGTGAGAAACACAACTTTTTGTAAGGGTGCTTTTATATTCTGCCTCTATGAGGGAAATACATTTCTAATCCACAAATGCATTGTATGGCAAATGTACATTTGTGTGTGATTTGGTTCATTTTTCTCTGGGAAAGCTTATGTAAGATTCTCAAAGGGATTTGTAACCCCAAGAAGTTGTGGAACTATCCTTGCATGGATGACTATTGTCATCCATTCCCTCCTTCTGGTAATTGTACCCAATGTCTTTGGCTGCACTTAATACATAGTATTGGAGGCTTCATGAGCAAGCTCTAAGTGAGGGAACCTATCAATCCTCTGGACAGCAGGGTTTGGTTAAGAGACAAGTACATGAATATAGTAGTCTAATCAGAGCCAATTACAAGATTTTTTTTTTTTTTTTTTTTTGAGATATCTTTTATTGGACTTGGAGCTTTAAGGATAGAAGCCTGTTGCTACCTTCGGAGGAAACACTCCCTTGCTGAAAGTAAAGTCAGCACAGTTGAAAGCAGAGCCAAGAGGTCAAGAAAGAGAGCTACCTGATGTTGTCCAAGCATCTGGATCTGACCATATCTGATTTTAGTTTGTGTGAAACAACTTTTAAATTTATTTTTACTCAAAGCTACTTGAGTTGGCTTTTTAAAAAATCACTTGAAGTTGAGAATCAAGGCTACTATATAGTAAGGTTTTTTTTTATTGTAAATAACCATAGAACTATAAACTACAAGCAATAATAAAGTCAGGAATTTTTCAGCCTTTGTAGCCAAAACTTTGGCACTGAAAAATTTTCAGACTGCTATATACATATTTGCTGGTCACTACTTATTAACATTATTGACAAAGGTCGAGTTTGTTGTTTTACTTTAAACATTCTTTTGTTTCCACAGAAGCCAGGGTCGTGCTGGTTAGACAGGTCCCAGGGATCCGCGTGGTTAATCAGATGGGGAGGATACGGTGGCCTGGAGTCAGAGCGCCCGCACCTAGCAGGCGCGAGCACAGTCCTATATTCTGCAGCATGGCTGCCGTCAAGGCAACAGGTGGGGATGACTGAGAACAGCTGGACGAAAAGAGGATGAAGAGGGGGAGCACAGAAGTTGGGGGATAAAGGATAAACGAAACCAAGTGTCCTTAAATAGGGGACTGAGTAAATAAATTATGGTATATCCTTATGTTGAAATAGCTAGAATTCTTTAAGAAATATGTTTGAAATTTCTTTTGAAAAATCTTTTGTATTCACAGAAAGATTTGTGATATGTTGCCTGGTGAGGAAAGCATAATGTTTTAGAAGAGCATGGTTCTTTTTTTTTTTTTTTAAAGTGAAAATACATTAATAGGTATAAATATTAATAAAAATTTCTCAAAGACACCCCTGAAAATGTAAAAAAAACAACAACCCCAAAACCAGAAACCTAGGGGGTGGATGATTTACCTTCCCTTTTCCCTTTGCTTATATGTGTTCTAATTTTTATACATTGAATATGAATATGAATTCCTCATGTAAAAAGAATAAACAGAAGGTAACTCTTGAGAGAGAAAATTATTAGTATTAGAGAGTAAAATTTATGTGGGCAAAGCATTTTTAAGTGTTGGAGAAATGTAAGGAATAAAATCAGAAATTTGAAAATAATATAATACTAAACTCAATATAAAGGGAGGATTCCTAGAAGAAAAGGCAGCTCCTGGGGTGGTTATGAAAGTTCAGCATGATGATGGGTGACCATTATTTTAAGTTTCCTTTGTCAGGAGTTTCAATTCAATTCATCAGGCAAGTTCTCTCCAATAGAGATATATCCAAACTTCGTTGAAATACATGCGTTCCACAAAGAGACCTACCTGTCAACCTGACAGAAATGTGCTGATAAGCACAAGTACAGGTAAACAGTAGGTACTCGGAGAAGTCCAACTCTCTTCCCTTCCCTGTTCCCACTGTCCTAGGAGAGACCTTTGTTATCCCTTCGAGCACTAATGCAACAGTCTCCTGGTTGTTTCTTCTGCTTCCCTTAACCTCTTAAGGACATTGTGTTTCATGTTGCTGCTTAAGAAAAACAAATTTTTTTATCATAGAGTTTTTTTAGTTCAGAAGTTAGAAATGGGTCCCAATGGGCTGGAATCAAGGTGTCAGCAGGGCTTCATTTCTTTCTGGAGGCTCTAGGGGGAAATCTTGCCTTTTCCAGCTTCTAGAGGCTGCCCACATTCCTTGGCTAGTGACTCTTTTCCTCCATTTCCAGAGCCAGCAACAGTTGGTCGACTTCTTCTCATGCTACCATCTCTGATTCTCTCACTGATTCCCTCTTCCACTTTAAGGACCCCTGTGACTACATTGGGCCCATCTGGATAATCCAAGGTAATCTCCCTATTTTAAGGTCATCTGATGAGCAACCTTAATTCCATTTCCAACCATAATTCCCCTCTGCCCTGTAACCTAACATATTCATAGGTTCCAGGAATTAGAAGTAGACAACTTTGGGGAGGTTGGGGAGGGGGGGTTGCCATTAGTCTTCCTTCCACAGACATCATTCACACAGCTGCCGGAATGAGCTGTGTAGTATGCATAGCTGGCTAAACCCCTGTCCTGGCTGAAACCTCTTGGAAGCCCTCAATCATCCCAAATCCTTGAACTGATATGCAAGGTTGGTCACCATCTGGCTTAATTTGCCTCAGTCTTCATCTCTCCACCGTCTCTCAGTTTATGCTCAGGTAGTACTGAGATGCCGTAATTCCTACCCCATCCCTCTCCTGTATGTATGCTCACTGCATTTCACATCCCTGTCCCTTGGCTGACACTGGCTCCTTTGCTGCTTTCTCATTTCTTTCACATGCACCTGGGTTTCCTCCTCCTCACTGGTCGTGCTTCTCTATTTTCCTTTGCTGCCTCTCCTGATTTCTAAATGTTGGAGCCGCTCAGAGCTTGGACTCAACCTTCCTCTCTGTCCTCAATCTCTTAGATGATCTCATCCATTTCTATGACTTCAACTACCAGATGACTCTCCTATTTATATCTCCAGTTCCAGACCTGTCTCCAGACTTGTATATACAACTGCCTACTAGATTCCTTTACTTGAGTGTCCCATAGGCAGTGTAGACATTTCACATTCAAAATGTCCCTCCTCCTGATTCCCCTCGCCTCTAAATTGTTGAATTCATTCACTCATTTACTGAATGGAAGAGGTAAGTTTTACTGATTATTTACTGTATGCACCAGGCTCTCTTCTAAGCTTTAATCATCATAATATCCCCCCTGGAGTAGGTACTATTTTTAATTCTACTTTACAGATGAAGAAATTGAGGTCCAGAAAGGTTAAGTAACCTGCCTGATTTTACAGAGCAGTAAGTGATGGAGCTAGGATTTAAACCTTTAGCGTTCCTAACCACCAGGCTATACAGCTAAGCAGCTGCAGGCTTGTTTCCTGGAGCCTCCAGGCTGACCATTGGCCCCTCTGCTGTGTTCCCCCAGCCTTCTGTGCTCACTTGCAGCTTAGTAGTGAAAATGACATTTAACTCCATGTTTATCTCTTGTCTCCCTGCTGGAGAACATAGACTGACTTATTCATTTATGTTCTTTCAGCATCTAGCAAAGAGCCTGGCACAGTAAGCATAGGAAAAACTTGTTTGTTAAACCAAATACATGCTCCTATTTTGATAAATTATTATTAAAAAAATTTAGCAGTGGGTGCCCCTAAGCCTCCTCTTCCTTGAGTGTCCCGTTGACCTTGGGATCAGATCTAACATTATGACCCTTTATTGCAAAGACCCTCACCAGGCCTGAGACCAGCCCTACTGTTGAATCCAACATTTTTCCTTCCTTTTAGTCGAATCCAGTGTTTTCCAACCCTGCATGTATGTCAGAATCACTCATGGAACTTAAAAAAACCCAAACAAACCAATTCTGGGGCGTTGCCCCACTAACTCAGAACCTTTGAGGGTGGGGTCTATGCTGGTGCGTGGCAGGCAGCCAGGGTTGAGACCACTGGGTCAGATCTCTTTCTTGCCGCTTCGTAGGACCAGTGCCCTCCTGCCTGTCAGTGGTTACTGAACGGGAGGTCCTCTCCCCCTCCTGTTATATTCTCTCCCGCCCAGTTCAGTAGCCACATCCTCCTTCTGGCAGCATCTGAAATTCTCCAAGAAGGTTTCTGCAATAAGTCATAAGGGAGGGGACCATTTTCCCAATGCCATTCTCACTCACAGGAAACTTCCGTGTTACTGTTGTGTTCATAACCTTTCCTCTGTAGGCAGTGTCAATATTTAATTTTGTGTCTGCCCTATCTGTATATTCACTCTTGGTTCTTTCCTTAGCTGTCTGTGTTCCATATTGTGTAGTGTCACCTTGTGAGTTGTTTCTCTGAGCCTGTGTGGCTTTATTGATTACAGAAAGGGACTCATGCACATAGAGGAACCATTTTCCTTGGCCTCTCTGTTGCTACATTGTTGTCTAACCCCAGCCAGCTGGCCTTCAAGTTGTTATTAGTCACATGGAGGACCAAACAAGAGAGGGTGTACAGGTACCACTCTGACACCTGCGGGGACAACAACCTTAAAGCACCTGTCCTATGGGAAATGGGACTAAAGTGTCAGTAATAGTACAGTGGTTAAGAGGATGGACTTTGGAGCAGTGAGACCTGGGTTCAAATCTTAGCTCTGAAAAAATAGCTGCTTTTCTCTTAGCAAGTACTTATGAGTTTTTTTCCTTGACTTTAAACTGAACCTAGGGTTCTTGTGACTCTTAAATGAGAGTATCTGGCACATATTTAATAGTCAATACATGATACTTTCTATTCATCATAATAGCATCATAGATTGGGTCTCTTCAAAATACCAAGCTCACTTAGGACCCAGTCTAGTACCATATGTGAAGAATTGCTTTATAAACTCTTGGTGGTGTTGAAACTAATGTTAGAAAGAGGTGGAGTGATTGCTTGTAAACCATTCTTTTGCTGTTTCTGTTAGGCTTGAAGAGAATGGTCTTTGTGAATTTTTAATTTTGCAGAAAGTTCTTAGAGTAACAAACAAACATCACAATTAGTTGGGCCACAAAGTAGGGAAACTACAGCACCAAACTCATTCAAAGGAAATATATTAATAACATCTAGCAGCTCTTTCTTTATATTTTTCTTTTGAAAAAATTGCCATATTTCTTGAACTGGATTGATCTTGCTGATAAGTTGTATCAACTTCTACTGCTCTGGTTTATTGCAGAGTCAAGAGTCCAGAACTGAAAACTCTTTTCCCCAAATCTCTTTCTTCCTGAACTCACCATTAGATGACAAGCCCTTCCTGTGTTTCTTCCAATGAGTGAGGGTCTATACTTTTGAGCCACCTGTTGTGCATTTGTCTCCAAACTAGGTTCCAAAGTAAGACTTGGAGGAAAACTTTATTCACAGCTTCTAAACATACTCATGCAATATTGGGATGTAGCACAGTTAAATGTCTATGCCTGACAAATGAATACAATTTTCAGCCGAAATATTTGTCACAACTTAATTATCTAGTATTTGGAATATTTTCCAAAGTCTTGAAAAATCATGCTGTCTCTTCTTTATAAAGATTCAACATCAACACATTATTAATAGGAATTTGACCTTCCTTTAAAGCCATGTTGACAAAAATCATTATAAAACTACATCCTTCATTAACACTATAATTAGAATATTTTGGAACTGCTGCCAGTCTTTTCTGTTTGGAGAAATGAATAGTTTCCTTTATGAGTTAACTCTACCACCAAGCAAAGTTAATATTTACAAGTAAAATATGAAAGACCGTTTTCTTGGTCTTTATGATGCTATATATCAGGGGTTCTTAACCAGGGGTCTGTGAGCTTGAATTGAAATTCAAAAAAAATCTTGTGGGGATGTGTTAGTGCAGGTGTGATATATTTATTAAATAATACATAGTATAGTGTGGACTTAGTTAGGGGTCTGTGGTTTTCACCTGACTGGCAAAGGGATCTGTGGAACAGAAAAGAGTAAAAACCCCTACTATATATGAAATTCCATGTTGAATCAGGATGGAAAGAAAGGGATAGGAGGATGCTGAAATTATTTTGACGTAAAAGGTGAGGTGGTGCTCTTTTGCATATTAGATAATCCTTCCAAATGAATGTTTTTGATGTCCTTAGCTCTGCCTAATGCTGGGTTAGGGACCATGGAGAGGTACAAAAGAAGAATGTAGTGAAGAAGGGGGGCAGTGGGTAGGGATCATTTGGGTGCAGTTTATTTATTGAGATGATTAAAGCATTCCAGGACCCCTATTGATGAGTGGGTCTTTGGGAATATTTGAGGATATCTGAGACTTTCAAATGAAGATGATGCCTGGGTCAAACTATATAGACACTATTTAACTGTGCTCTGTGAACCTTTGAGTTGCTTTTTGGATGAAATTGTGAGACAAGGCTCAGAAAGGTCATTGCAGTTTAACATAACAGTAGAGATGTGTCAGTAGTAGTAGTAACAATTTAGCATGTAGACAACTAGTATGTTATGTATTCAGGACTAGGGTGTATTTCCTTTTCAATATTAAATCAAGTACCTGAATCAAATCTTGATTCAGGTGTCTAACCCTCAAAATTCTATATAAAAAAAATTTTTTTTATGACTATGTAGTCAGTGCTATCATCTATGTTTTGCACCAACCTGTGCTTTTTGTTTCTCACACTACCTCACACTTTTTGTTTCTCACACTACCTTCTTTTTCATGTATGGGATTCTCTTGCATATGAGAGACCTACCAGAAATATCCTTCGATTTTTTATTTTGTAAAATAGCGATGATGATACCTAGCTAGTAGGGATACGCTATGGATAAAATAAGGTAAGTGTATCAGTGTATTAGTCAGCCAAAGGGGTGCTGATGCAAAATACCAGAAATCGGTTGGTTTTTATAAAGGATATTTATTTGGGGTAGAAGTCCACAGTTACCAGGGCCTGAAGCATAAGTTTCTTCTATCACCAAATCCATTGCCACATGTTGGAGCAAGACAGCTGCCAACGTTTGCCAGGGTTCAGGCTTCTTGGGTTCCTCTCTTCCTGGGGCTCCGTTTCTCTCCAGTCTCAGCTACTCTGTTTTCTCCACAAGGTCAGCTGTAGACTATGAGACTCTCTAGGCTTTGCCTCTCTCCACAAGGCTAGGTGTAGACTCTCAAGTGAACGGCTCGTCTCTTTTCCCCGGGGCCTTCTCTCCTTCCTCACGACCAAGCTCTCTTACTTCCCGGGGCTCCAGCTCAAGACTCCAACATCAGAGACCCCACCCACCAAGGGGCATGGCCCAATCAAATCCCTAATCATAGCTTAATCATACCCAGATGAACAGACCAGTTTACAAGCATAATCCAGTATCTATTTTTGGAATTCATAACTTTATCAAACTGCCAAACTGCTACAATCAGTGAGGGTTAAATTCAACTTCAAGTGACAACAGACTCCAAATCACAGTGCCTTGGAAGTTAGAAGTTTAGTTCTCTTTCACTTAAGCAAAGTCCTCAGGGCCGTTGTATTGGTTTCTTGACCTTCAGCGACCCAAGTTTCTTCTGTCTTGTTGCTTCACCATCCTCAACACATCTCAAAGTTGCCCATAAAACTTGTGCTTGCATCTCATTGGTCAGTCCTTTGTCACATGGCCTCACCTAATTGTTGAGGGTGCTGAGAAATGCCATCTTTATTCTGAGACAACCATTCGCATAGCTAAAAATGGGTGGTTGTATTGATACTGAAGGACAGTGACTTGTAGCCTCTAGTATGGTGGCCTAGCACAGTCTGACACAAGCTGTTCCTCAATTGCTTGTTGTATTATCCTTCTTTCCCGCTTTCCCCTCCTCACGGCTGTTTACACCTGGGTTGTGCACTCATGTTTATTTTTTTATTTGTATTTTTTTTAAGATTTATTTATTTATTTATTTATCCCCGCCTTGCTGCTTGCGCCTGTTGCATCCATTTTGCTGTGTGTGTTTTCTGTGTCTGCTTATCTCCCCCTGCTGTGAGGTCCTGCTGCATCAGCCCACTGCGCCGCGCAGGCCGGCCTGCCTTCACAAGGAGGCCCCGGGAAGCGAACCCGGGGCCTCCCATATGGTAAACGGGAGCTCTATCCATTGAGCCACACCCGCTTCCTGCACTCATGTTTAGATCAGAGAATATTAGGCCTGAAAAGAGAGCTTTTTTGGCAGAAAAGAGGGAATTCCTGCAGTCAGTTTTAGTTCATTTGTGATTGTGGAAGAAAATCTTGGCTTAGATTGTATCAAATTATGTGTTATTCTAAGAGTGCTCAATTTGAACATAAAATGGTGTATTAGCATTTGTATTTAAGTAGCTAATTATATTCTCAGCATGTAAAATGTAGAAAACAAACACTTTCCAAAATTATTTCAGATACTAGTTAGCACTGCCTAGACCCATTGTAATTAATGTATGAAGAAGAGGGGATTCTTCTTTTCCAGGGTTTTTAGGAATGTGTAATTATACAATTTTCCTTTGTATGTATTATATATATAGAATATATATAATAAGTATATATCATATATATTTATATATATAATGTGTTCTGTTCTGAGGACAATCTCAAGGTTAGGCTTTATTGTGGCTGTCCTTCATATTTTTGATTTTCTTCTGATGTTGCATGATGCAGTGATATGTTCCCCTCACTCCTCACTTAAGTGATTGAGTCAGAATCTTTTATCTTGAAAGTGAAGTCCCTGGAGGAATTGTGGACCATCTGAAAGCTCTATGGGGCCTATAAATGATGGGTGTTTTATCCCAAGAAAAAGATGAAGATTTCACAAGAATGGAAAACTTGGAAATCCTAGGACCAGAGCCATGATTCAGATTATGTTAGACTGCTGTATAAACTTTATGAGGGTGAGGACTTTTTCTAACTCAATCCTGTCTGTATCCCTAGAATATGCTTGGCACATGGTAGGGGACTGATAAAAATGTTTTGACCATATGAACAAATGAGTAAATGAATTTTCAGACATGATGGGTGAGTGACTTAGCAACATATGTATAAAAGATTTAGTAGTTTTAATTGAAGAGCTCAATATGAGTCGACAGTGAATTGTGCCTTACAAAAAGTTCTTGTGACATTAGATGTTAGAAGAAGTTTATGCCCCAGGGCTGGAAAGATGCTTATTAACTAGGTCAAAGGTCAAGTCACTTAGCCAAAGTAACATGGATGCTGAAGCAGCACACAAAAATTTTCATAGTTATAACAGAATAGGTATTACCTCTCAAGCAGAAATTCTGTTTTTTTGTGGCCACTTTTTAAAAATTTTATTTTTAAAGAAGCTTTAGATTATATAAATGTTACATTGAAAATATAGGGGGATTCCCATATGCCACCCCCCACACGTTTTTCCCCATTAACAACATCTTTCATTAGTGTGGTACATTTGTTACAACTGATGAACACATATTGAAGCAATGCTACTAACCATGGTCTATACTTTGTGGTTTACATGTTGCACCGCACAATTTTATACGTTTTGACAAAATGTATAATGGCCCGTATCCATCATTGCAATGTCATGCAAAACAATTCCAATGTCACAAAAATGTCTCTTGTAACACCTATTCTTCCCTCTCCTTCTCTTCAGAACCTCTGGTGACCACTGTCTTTATATCAATGTTAAAAGTTCTTCCATTACTAGAATAATAATAAGTCTACTTTGGTCCATAGTTGCATCCCCCCCTTATGTTTGTTCATTCCTCAGTCTTGAGGGTTTTGGGATGTGATGCCCACTCTGCTTTCAATTGAGAGTGGACTTAGATCTCATGGGGCAGATGGGTGGAACTGTCTTGCTTGCAGTTGTAGATGCTCTCTGTTTTTTTGGGATGGGGGTTGTCCATCATCATCCTTTTGTTAGCTGTCCTGGATTAGTCCAATGAACTGGAGAGTAGGTGTTGGAACTCTGCTGAGATTCAGGGCTCAACCGGCATATGAACAGCCGGAAGATTTAAGTCTCTGGAACATATATTTAACGGGTATAGAAGCAGAAATTCTTCACTTGAAGTTTGAAGACTTCAAATTTCTTCTTGGATGGATTTTAAGAAGTATTGGTTAGTAAATTCTATGAATGTATTTACAGAATTTTATTGGTATGTGCATGTTTTGTGGGAGACGGTTCAGAGCTTTCAACAATTTCAAAGGGAGTTCTTAGCGCCAGAGTTAAGAACCACTGTTGTGAGGTCGTCTTCAACTCTTAGCCTGTGTTTTTGTTTTTAAATTATGTGCACAATTAAATACCAGTTCTCTTTCTTTTATATTTAGGAAAAATGGATTAAGTAGACCTTCTGTAACAATTTCTCACTTGCAATTATATGACTCCTCTTGTACAAAGCAGGAGTGTTTAAAATCTGTTACAACTCGGCAACAATGGTCCTTCATCTCCCATAAAATCAAATCTCCAGTTTTCACAGCTAACAGCTCAGCTCTTGCATCTGGGGCTTCACAGTTCTATCAGCAAAAGCATAGTGACTTTTAGCTTCTGTGACCCTCCAGGTTTTAAGTTCCTGGAGGCATGGCTTCATCTTAGCCTGAAGCTCTAGAGCTAGTCACTGAGCTAGTCAGTGAAGAAATGCGTGGGAAATAATGTATTTTTATTACAGATTAAGATATGCACAGGAAACAAGGCACTTTTGTCTTCATCGGAATCCCAGCTGTTCTGTTGCATTTGCTTTTTATTGTAGATGCCATAGGCACAAATAAGAGAAACAAAGCATTTTTTACGATTAACCAAAATATTTATGGCCAGAGTCTGGATTTAGTCAGGGCAGCAAATTACATCTGTTCCCTAAAGGGAATAATTACTTACAATGTGATAGAAAATGAATAATAATTTGTAACAAATTTATTAGCTAGATAATTGTACCATAAAGAGAGAACTGCTACTGTCACTGAACAGGTGGTTATGGATTTGCAACGGCAAAAGGAAAAGTGAAGTATTAAATTATTAAGGCAGAAGTTTCTAATAGCTATTATGGTGAGTCAGTCCAGTTTCTCTACCTCCTCTTTAGCAAACATTCTTTTGGTGTTTCTCACAGTCTCAAGCAACTAGCTTTCCATTACTCCTTCTAGGTGGAAGCTATAGTTTCCTGGAGTTGGAGTACATATTATTAACTTCAAGGAGGCCAAAAAATTGATCATCCAGTGTTAGGAGAAGAAGGGGATTTGGAGGTGCTTTCTCAGGAAATACTTAGGTAGCTTCAAAGCAATTATTGAATCAACTTTCTTGAGGAAATATCATGCCTGGTTTAACTTGCTTTGCAGCTATGAATGTTCCAGAGACCTGGTGAGTTGGTTGTTCTGAACAATTTTTGGGTTACCTTTGATGTTCTGAGGGGAGCGGATAGTTTTCTCTGAAAGTAGGGTAAGATTGTAATAGATAAAAAATTTGCTATTTAACGTATTAAGACTTTGTTTCATTTTAAATTGAGAATCTTTTGTTGCTGGGGTTTAAACTCTATTGTTCTGTGTCAGATAAGCTTACCTGACCATCACAGGAAATGGAGGACGGTTGAAGGTAGGAGCTGGGCAGAGGCTGCAGGTGGTAAGTGTGCCTGGGAAGGAGGGAAGTGATGATGACTAGACCTGCAAAAGAACTGCTTGGCTTTCTCCTCCTATCACCAGAGACAAGAATGGACATTCAGGGGCCCTCAAAGATATGGTGCTAGAAAATGGTTTGAGTAGCAATTGGCAGGAAGAAAGGAGGTAACCAAAGTTTTGCCCTCCTATGTTTGTGCCAACTTTGAAACTGCTTTTGAACTTGGCACAGGGCTTTGAACTGAGTGAGCTTCCCTTTGGTGCATCTGAATACCTAGCTAGGAGGGGCGTATACAAGAATTAGTGACCTGTAATCATCAAAAATCCCATGGCAACACATTCTGGCATTTGAGGACACCTGATTCTTTTACATCTAGAGGAGAAGCCCAGTCTTCTGGGGAATTGACAGGAGCAGGTGGTGGCAATTACGTTTTGTTCTCATTTGCAAAGCTTTTTTCTCTGCTATAAGATAGGCTAATGTCTGTAGACATTGGCTACTCCTCTCTGTTCAAAGGCATATTGGAGGTGGCTGGTTATTTTTTAATAACCTGGGTTAAGAACTGAGCGTTGCTTCCTTCTGGGGCTAGAGCACACATACAGCTTATCAGGAACACAATAATGAGGATAAGTACATAAATATGGATGAAAGCACATCCCAAGCACCCTCTCTTGCAGGAAGAAAGGTGATTTAATAGACCTAAGCCTGACACTTCCTGTGTGCATAGTCATTAGTGACATCCTGTGAGTATGGGGGAAATCCACGTTGTAGCATGAAGCAAGAATATCGTTAAATGTCTATGAAAAATCCTCATACTGAACATATTTTTCCTGGTTTGCCTCTTCAGCATTGGCTTATTTCGGCTTTTCTATTCATTCTGGGGCCCAAAGGAAGAGTGGGCCAGGAACTTCAAATGCAGGAAATTCGAATGCAGAAACTTCTGGCCATTCTTTATGTAGTCACTTCTTCCAGCTATGCTCAGCGCGTGTCTGTGAAAACTGGCGGAGCAGGTTTCTGTGACTTTTGGGAGTCAAGCCTGCTTGCTAACCCCTCAGGTTTGGCAGACTAGAAAAACATATTGGAGTCCCTGGAAGTTTGAGTAGTGGGTATGAAATGAAGAAAGAAAATCCTTAGGCATTTAAAATTCCATTCAGAGAGATGGAGGAACCAATAAAGTGTGCATGTTGTACATGGGGGAGAATGCATACTGGGCAGGTGAGGAGGAGAGATTATAAAAGGGGGTGGAAGGATTAGCCTGGGAGACCTTGGCAAGTCAAGAAACCTCTCTATTCCTCTGCGTCCTCATATTTAAAGGGGTTGGACGTCAATAGGTTATCTGTTAGGGCTTTGCTGCTCTAACCACCTCCCACCATTCCTCTTTCTGGATTTTAAATGTTTCAGGAAAGAATATTTGCACCGGCAGTGCTTCGGCAAACCAAGACTGACTTGATTTCAAATGCAGCCAATAATGCTTTTTTATTCTTTTGACTATGATCCCTGAATTTACAGTTAAGACTGGTCTGAAGTATCTAGGTTTGCATACTGCATTGCTAGAGAATTTGAGTCTCTGGAGAATGTGTTGTGTGAAGCTTGGATATGCCTTGGGGTCAGGGGTTCTTAACCTTTTTTGTTCCATGGACCCTTTTGCCAGTCAGGTGAAAACCAAGGACCCCTTAACTAAGTCCACACTATTCTGTGAATTATTTAATAAATATATCACACCTGTACCAACACATCCCCACAAGAATAATGCTTTTTTGAATTTCAATTCAAGCTCACTGGGCCCCTGGTTAAGAACCCCTGCTTTGAGTGATCACATGGGTTTTCTTATTTTTCACCATGTGTGTTTCTAAAAAGATAGTGACTTAGAAAAGGAGCTCTCAAAATTTTTAGTTTTAAGGGTGATTTAATAGCTTTTAAATGTTCAATTGCCTTTTTTACTGAAAAAGTAGGTAAGGCGGTTGGAAATATATTGTAACCTTTCCATAACACACTTTACCTGATTGAATTGTGTATAAGCCAGTTGAGTGGTATGGTTAACTTAGTGAAGTTCTTTAGAACTTTCCTATGAGGCACTTTTTTCTATGGTTTAAATTGAGCAAGAAAGGGCCAGTTTGTTGAATTGACTAAGAATAATCCCTCCTGCCCCATGTAGTGCTTGTGATTCAGGCTGTGAATCAGATGACCTGACAATAGGGAGATTATCCAGGTGGGACCCATCTGATAGTAAGGGCCTGTAAAAGCGGAAGAGGGAAAACAAGAGGTGGTAACAGTGATGCAGTGTGAGAAGGACTTGGCCAGCTATTGCTGGCTTTGAAGTTGGTAGAAGGGGCCATGAGCCAAGGAATAAAGGCAGCTTCTAGAAGCAGGAAAAGGTAAGGAAACAGATTTTTTCCCTAGAGTCTGCAGAAAGGAACCCAGCCTTGCTGACACACCTTGATCTTAACCCTGTGAAATCAGTTTTGGACTTCTGACCTACAGATCTGTAAGACAATAAATTTGCATTGCTTTGAGCCACAGAATTTGTGATAATTTGTTACAGCAGAACTAGGAAACTAATACACTGGTCTTCCTACCTCTGGTGAACCATCACCCCAATCTCCATGCAGACCTCATATTACTCCCTTGCATTCAGAAACTTTCAATGACTTCCACTCCTTTCACCCACACCCATTGTCTTTGTTTTATTAGCAAAGACAAAAACAAAAACCCTCAACACTTGGTACAGAGGTGGCAATGAAAAAAGGTTGAATGAACCAATGAAAACACCCATTTTCCGGTACTTTAGACCAATTAGTGATTCTTTCTTTGAGGAGATAGATTAAAAACCATATGAGTACCTTATATCTTTTTTTTCACTTGTTTGGTCGTTGTTTGCTTTTTTGTTTTTAGGAGGCACCGGGCACTGAAACTGGGACCTCCCATGTGGGAAACAGGCACTCAACTGCTTGAGCCACATCTGCTCCCCCTTATATCTTATTCATTTCTGAGACAGGAGTGGGCATAGTCAAAATATATTTTCTCTCTTATTCTTTTAAAAAAATTTCTATTGTTTTAAATTATGTGATAGCATTTTATTGTTGTCAATTTTGTAAATCAAAGTCACTTATTATTTTGATGCATAGCTTTTAGTTTATTTATAAATCTATACCTATACTTTTAAAAAAGGACCATATTTTATACAATAATTTAAAAGCTTTTCACTAAGTATAGTGTGAGCATATTCCTACAGCACTTTTAATGGCTGCTTAGAATTCTGTTGTGTGACTGTACTAAAATTTATTGAATACCTTTCCCATGTTATTGAACTTTTAGGTTGTTTCTAATTTTTCTCTATTATGAACAGCACTGAAATGACTACCTTTGTAGTATCTTTGTATATATCTATGAGTAGTCTATGATTAGTTCCTTAGAATAAATTCATTAAGTGTAATAGCTGGATCAAAGGTTCTGAAATTTTTTTAGTGTTTGATATGTATCACAAAATTTCCCTCCAGGCAAATTGTACCAATTTGTCCTCCTACCTGCAGTGTCTTTTCACCCAGTTGACCTGCATGCTTTGTCCTATTTTATATATATGGGAGGACTGGAGACCATGACATCAAAGGTGACAAGAGGCTAATTTTGTATTGAAAGTAGACATGGCCACAACCAGTTGAACATGGACTGGGCACTGTGACCAGCAACCAGTGCACCCAGCTCCTTTGTGCTTAAGACATCCTCTTTATCATCCATCTGGGGGATTGATCCCATTCCTGCTCAGCAGAGTCTGTGGGTTGGCTTCCTCCTCCCCACTGTACCAAATGCCAGGAACCCAGGGTGGAACCTTAGGCCCTTCCAGTTTTTATAGGCTGCTGGTCTCTGGCAGGAGTCTGTAAAGGAGACTTGGTGTGGGGCACATAGGTAGATCCTCCCATCTCCCCCATCTCTGTGCCAGCCCCTTGTCTACTTGTGACATTGGGTTACCCATGGCCCATGTATACAGATGCTGCATGTTATATAATGTAAAAGCTTCCATGTGTGGTAGGAGTGGCTTCTTGAGTGGACCATCCCAACATTGTACTTTCTGCTACCTCACTATTAACATAGCAAAAACCTACTGTGCAGACTTCTAAGTCCAGGAAAATATATATTTTTTTGAGGTACCGGGATTGGGGACTGAATCCGGGACCTTGTATGTGGGAAGCCAGTGCTCAACCACTGAGACACATTGGCTCCCCTGAGTTGATTTTTTCATTTGTTTGCTTGCTTTTTTTTTTGTCTTTGTTTTTTTATAGGAGGCATCGGGGACCGAACCCAGGATCTCCCATGTGGGAAGCAGGGTCTCAAGCACTTGAGCTGCGTCCGTTCCCCAAGTAGGACAATTTTGACTTGATTTGTACCTAACCTTGGTTGGGACTGTTTTAAAAAAATCACTGATCTGGCATATACAGAAGTATTCATAAAATGCCAAGTGTATTAGTTACAATTGTGTTTTTGGTGGAATATTTTTCACCCTGTGAGTTTGGGAAAGCCAGGCTAGTTGCCATGGCAACACAAAGATTTCAGGCAGTTGTTTGTTTGTTATATTCCTTTGTTGGTTTCTGGAGTGGTGTGTGGAGCCTCTTGAAAGAAGATGTGCTGCTTTGTGTTTGACAGCCACTGTACCGCCTCTCAGACAAGAGCAGGGAGAAGGAGAAGGGACAGTTGCGAAGCTTTTTTTCCATTCTTTGGTTTCAGAAAGATTCTGCCTTTGGAAAGAAGGCACCTGAATCTTGAGTAAGAGTCACAGCTCAGTGGTTTTGAAATGACAAAAGAAAGTTAGTGAAAATTGGAACACAGAACCTGACCTTTTTGTCCTTTTTTCCCAGCTTCTACCTCACCCCACTCCTGGATGTAGGAAGTAGGACCATATCGTATAGTTATGTTATTTTATTTTGAAAGTCTAAGAGGATAAGACATGTTCTAGTCAACCCATGGACTCTGAAACCAAAGAGGTGCTGGAAAAAACAGAACAGAACAAAGCAGGTAGGCCTTTATAGGATAGAAGGTCCTGCCACTTCCTCTCCTTGCCTTTGTCTCTGAGTGTGGTCCTTCCCCATCTAACACAGCCGGTTGTGAGCAGGGACCAGCACAGCGACCTCAGACTCTGGGGCCTTGTGCATTTTCAGCACCGGCAGGCTCAGTGTGGATGTGAGTTTTATGTTATCAGACACATTTGAGGATTCAGTAGATGGCCAAGAGCTTGAACATTTGAAAATAACATATTTTCTATATAAAGAAAAAATAAATGTCTGTAGTGAAATAATTAGAAAATACGAAAAAGGAAGAAAATAAAAAATCACCAGTTTTCTGCCCCCCCCCAATTAACATTGTAGTATACATTTTATATGTGTGCATGTGTAAACATACACATATACACATGCATGTATACTTAGTATATTTATGTGTACTCCCATACACATATGTGGTACATGTATTGTTATGGGTTTGGGTCCCCCCAAAAGACATGCTCAACTCCTAGCTTTCGGTCTGGTGAATGTGCATTTATTTGAAAATAGGGTCTTTGAAGATGTGATTAGTTGAGTCCCTACTGGATTAGAGTGGGCCCTAATCCAATATGACTGGTGTCCTTATAAAAAGAGGGTAATTGGGATATGCAACAGAAAGACTGAGAGAAGGTGCTTTTCATGAGAAGACAGGGGCAGTCGTTGGAGTTCTGCTGCCCCAAACCAAGGAATGCCAAGGATTACTGGCCACCCCCAGAAGCCAGGAGCAGATTCTTCCCTACAGACCTCAGAGGGAGCGTGCCCCTTCTGACACCTGGGTTCAGACTTGTAGCCTCCAGAACCAGGAGGCAAGACATTTCTGTTGTTTTAAGCCACCAGGTTCACATTGCTTTGTTACTGCAGCCCTAGGAAACTAATACACATACACACGTATTGTTATTGCTTTTGTAGAAATACAGGATTTTGCACCATCTACTTTTCCTGCATTAAATTTTCATTCATGAGAGTTTCCATGCCTATAACTTTAATGATCTAATAGTTTGTGTGTGTGTGTGTGTGTGTGTGTGTGTGTGAGACTATGCTATGGTTTGATTCAACCCATCTTTCAATGTTTGGCATTTAGGCTCGTTCTAATTTTCTCTTTCTATAATTATTCTGTGCTGAAAATTCTCATGCATTTACATCATTGATGGCTTTGATTGAAAAGGTAGCATTGCACAGTGGTTACAAATACTGCCTTCGACAGGTTGCCTAACCTCTCTGAACCACAGTTTCTTTGTAAAATGGAGATGATAATAATACCCACCTCACAGAATTATTTTAAATGAAATGAGTGAATGTATGTGCTTAGGAAAACACTTGGAAAATCAGCAAGTATCCATGAAATGTTAGTCATTTAAACTTCCTTATATTTTAAACTGGTGAACTTGTCTAAGAAAAACTCTCATATGACTGAAAATGTAGAATGCTTTGTGAACATTTAAATCCTAAAGCTGCCAATGTTAGCTCTAGGATTGAGGCATGATTATGCAAAGGAAACTTCAGGAGGAAATCCTATGGTTTAGGACCACACTGGTGGGTAAAAATGTGCTGTAGGATGCATCAAATTGTATTATATCAAATGCCAAGGAGGTGACCAAATTATTTTTACTGCATTGAGATTTTATTGTGATGACCCTAATCTACCTGATGCAGCAAGTAGAGAGCTCTGTTCTTCTGTTTCTGCCACTAACTAGCTTGTGGAACCTTGGGCAAATCCTCATTTTCCTTACCTGTAGCATGACCGAATTGTTCTAGTTGACCAATGAGGTCCCTTTCAGATCTAAAACTCAACGGTTTTATTCACTTGTGGTAACCTAAAGTGAAAACAGTATGGACTTTTAAAATACATCCCACAGTTTGAAACTTTGTATCCGGGCAAATTACCGCAATTTTATTGTATAGAATTTAGTTGAAGAGTACTTTTGCTTGCTTAGTATATTAGTCAGGGTTCTCTAGGGAAACAGAATCAACAGGAGATATCTGTCAATAGTATGAGATTTTATAAGAGTATCTCACGTGACCATGGAGATGCACAAGTCCAGGTTCTGCAGGCAGGCTGCAACCAGAGCCTTCAATGAAAGTCCAATGAAGGTCTTTGATGAGTTTCCGGGAGACATTGGCTGTTCAAAGACGAGCTAGGAAATTCTCTCCAAATGTTGAAATCACATCCCCTTTTAAGGCATTCAACTGATTGGATAAAGCATCACTCATTGCTGATGGCAATCTCCCTGATTGATGTAGTTGTAATCAGCTATCTATGCAGTAAACTCACTGGTGTCTAAAGTCCATAAATGTCCTTGTATTACAATTAGCCCAGTGCTTGCTTGACCAAACACCTGGGTACAATTACTTGGCCGAGTTGACACATTAGCCTAACCATCACACTTAGTGTCTGTTCCTTCTTCCTAATTTCACTTGGGAAGGGGGAGCACCTCTCCCCCATTGCAGGCAGTTTGGGTGGTCCTGTCAATCATGCAGCCCTGCCCCTCCAGCCAAGGGGTTGGCACAACTCTTCATCAGAGGGATTCAAAGCCCTGCAATCGTTGAAGCTGATTCATGCTGATGGTGGTGCCATTAATTCTGGCATTCCAGAACGTCCAGATATTGTTGTGGCCTTTTCTGAGTCTTACTTATTCCCCTTTCTTTCTATTCTGACTGCTTTAACTATCTTTTCATCATATTCTAGTTTCTCTTGTTAGCCAGACTTGGAATCTGTCACTTTCAACAGAAGAACCCTAACCCTTCATTGCTTCTGCTGGCCTACTCCTGGTTCCCCAGCTGTCCAGGGCTTTGTGACCATGGGCAGGCCACTCCATCACTCTGAACCTAAGTGAGCTGATCTATTTCAATGAGGGAAATAAAACCAATCTAGGAAGATTGTTGAGGGGTGATTTTGACCATGCGACAGTGCAAGCAGAGGGCTGGCATATGATAAGTACGCGTTAACGCTGGTTTCCACCTCGTGTTTCACAGGGAAAAGTGCTTGGCTTTCAAATTTAGGACCTTCATCTGGATGCATCACATGTAGTTCCTAAATCATCAGACTTAGAAGGATGTTTCTGATAAGCATTGTGGTTACTTTGTTCTTGATGTTGCTTTGCATTGTGGTGGGCACATAGTAGGTGCTTACTAAATGCAAATTTTTTTAAATGACTTTTTAAAGTGATTAAACAAGAACATGGGAAAAATGAACATTTGTTATATGGATTCTTAGTAATAAATTTTTCATAACCATTATTTTAAAAAACTGAGCAAAGAGTACAAATATTCTGGACCTGTGGCCATGGCATGGAAATATTTTAACTGAGAGAACCTTTTATTTAACTGTATTGCTCTAATGGAATTTGAGTTGTATAGGAATGTTTTAATTATCAGAAACTTCTTTAGAAAAAGCCTCTAGGATTTGAGAGAAGTTTACATATTATTATATGAATCACAATTTGCTTTAGAGCTTATCTAAATCCCATCTGTTTGATTGGAAAAGGGAACTCAGAATGAATCCATCTAATTTTCAGTTTTCTTCCTTGGAGAGAATCATGATTGAAAGCCAGAGTGGGGATATGTGCTGTCTTTTTGATGGTTTCTAAAAGAAATTTTAGGGTTTCCATAGTGATGCATGAGCACTCATCATTTCTGCCATGATTTCCCAGCAAAGAGAATATTGGTAACTATGGTTTAGTATAAATGTAAAAGCTCATAATAAATCATTCTCAATTGGTTCTGGCTGTTGGGGCAGGGGTAAGGTGGAGCATTGTACTCTTAACTGAGGGTGACTGATGCCCATCTCCACAAGGCAGATAATTTGTTTACTCATCATCTAATGGTGATGTCAAAGAAAGAGCCCCTTATTCTGACCAAGCATGTGACAGGAGATAGGTCCTGCAGTATTGCCCCAGAGATTTCCTAAAGAGTTAGCATTTCAGGAAATGCTGATGTTGTTGCATCTTCTTCATCAACTCTCTTTTCCCTCTCTTCCTCCCTCTCGCTTTTTCTCTTTTCTTTTTGCTGTACTCTTCTTGGCCTCCTTTTTGGCTCCCCGCCCCTCCTCCATCTCCTTCTCTGCTTCTGTATCTGCTATTCCAGCAGTGCTCTTTTGAATGTCTATGTCTGCTGTTCTGAAGGTGGACAGTAGCACAGGATGCTGGGTGATTCTCCTGGGGAGGGGGCCCCCGCCAGGGCACCCTCATCTCTTGGCTGCTCGGTCTGGCAAGTTCCCTTCCTTGCAACAACTCAGCCTGTTTTCAAGCTTTCTAAGAACAGCAGAATTTATATCTCATAATACAAGGTATACCTGTACATCCCTGTTTTGTTATATCTGAACAAATAGTTCTCATTGGTGAATTTGGACACACTGAAAATGCATCTTCAGCAGCTGTCCATCGTGGCAGGTGTAGACTTGTCTTACAGACAAAAAAGCTAGCAAAAATGATTGTGCCAGGAACACTTCTCTCACCCACCTAGTGTCTGGCCTTTTCTGAGTCTTACTCAGTGGTCAGCTGAGACTGGGATTTCCCAGTAATTCCACTTGCAAGAGCTTCGAAGTTTACATTTGTTTTAAATTGATTTTGCTTTGAAACAATTTTCTATCATTTAAAAAATTGGTTATCACTCATAATTGCTGAAGCAAGCCCAATTTAAACATTTTTTCTCTACTTACCAACAAAGAGATTAGTGATTTTGTAAGTTCCAGAAAAGTCAAGGTGATCCTTTGCCTTAGGAGAAGACCAACTTTCTTGCCTTGCCAATTGTGAAGGGAAGTCCCTTGAAAGTAGAAGAGCCAAGAGACTTCCATAGCTTTTAGACTTTCTTTAACAGTTGCTGACTCAATGGAAGTCTGTATTAAACACCAGATATCCCAGGTATGATGTGGCTTTTGGGTTTGTTGAGTCAGAGAACTGGAGAAAGGAGAAAGAATAGGATCTTCTCCCTGCTGTGGCACCAGGAAACCTCAGAGAGTCACATGTTTCTGATCAGTCTTAGAATCATCCATCCATTCATCCACCCAACGTATATTGATGAACACTCACTCGCACAGATAGTAAGGGGTTAAACATGAGCACGTATGACCTGCCTGCAAGAAGCTTATAGTATAGTGGGCATTCCCCACTCTTTCATCTGATGCCTGTTCTGTACCCTCTATCCACCCTCCCTCCCTACAGTGTTTCAGGGACACTTAAGGAGAAGAGACCACATCTAGACTATATGTTAAATTGAAGTTCTCAATTATTTAAAGACAAAGAGACTTTTAAGAAATGAGATGCTCAGAGCAGGGATAGCTGCAGGCTGTCTTCTCACACCCTTTGCTCCCTGGTGCATGTTGAATGGTATTATACCTAGAACACTATGATAGACACCACATGAGACTGAAGGTGGGGCAGGGTACAAAGAATATTAGACATATCTTGCCTTTAAGGTCTTCATAATGTAGAAAGCCTTTAGCCCCGCTTGCCAGGTATTAAAGGCTTGCCAAGTGAGTGGTGTGGAAATGCTGTATAGTTCACTTTCAGAGTTGGTTGGAGAAGGAGTCATATAAGAGGGGACTTGGAATAGCATTTGAACAGGAAGGTATTCTTGGGGAGGGAATTGGAGTAGAGAACCAAAGACCTAGAAATGGGCAAGGATGACTCTGTCAAGGGGCAGGTAGTTGAGGATGCCAACTTGATTGAACTAGAGAGTTCCTTAGAGGTGGGAGTACAGTGGAGTAAGCTTGGGAAGGTTGCTTGTGGTTGGACCAAAGGAATTTGGGCTTTATCTTGTAACCAATTAGAAACCGTTAACACCAATTGAGGGGGAGCGACATGGTAAAAACAGTGCTGGTGAAGATGAATTTGGTGAAGTGTTAAGAAAGATAAATTTAGAGGTCAGAGGGACCTTGGAAGTGGAAGGGAATATAAGAGGTTTTTGTGGTAGTTCATAAAGGATGTAAAAAGAAAAGGAACTGAGGGATTGGGGGTGTTGGAAGACTTTGCTGCAGAAGCCTGGGAGGGGGCTTTAATCATTTTCTCCTCCTGTGCCCCCTAGATCAGAGGTTCTTAACCTTTTTTGTTCCACGGATCCCTTTGCCAGTCAGGTGAAAACCATGGACCCCTTACTGAGTTCACACTATACTGTGTATTATTTAATAAATATATCGCACCTGCACCAACACGTCCCCACAAGAATACTGTTCTTTCGAATTTTCAATTCAAGCTCACAGACCCCCTGAAATCTTTCACCCCTGCCCTAGATGCATAATTCCCTCTAAGCAGGAAGCGGGTGTGGCTCAATCAATAGTGCTTCCGTTTACCATATGGGAGGCCCTGGGTTCGCTTCCGGGGCCTCCTAGTGAGGGCAGGCCGGCCCGCGCGGCGCGATAGGCTGATGCAGCAGGACCTCACAGCAAGGGGGAGATAAGCAGACACAGAAAAAACACACAGCAAATGGACACAGCAAAACACAAGCAGCAAGGGAGGGATAAATAAATAAATAAATAAATCTTTAAGAAAAAAAAAAAAAATTCCCTCTAAGCATTGATTGTCTGTTTTAGGGTCAGAAAACATGCATGTTAATTCAGTGAGACAGCTGATAATTCTCTCCTGTACACCTGCAGGTCAAGGGAGGCACCCAGGAGGAAGAGGAGGAACAGAAGGACAGAGCCGGAAAACCTCCCTCCCTTGCCCCTCACCCCAGGCTTTTGCTCTCTGCACCTCAGTCCTATCTTTTGTGGCAAAGTGGAGATCCCAAAGAAAAAGTTCCCTGAGCCAGTTTCCATTCTTTCTTTTCTGGGAGAATTTAGGCTGATGTCATCTGGGGGCTTTTCGACTCCCAGTCTTAGGATTAGCAGCCTTTTTCTTTTTCTACTTCTTTGCCAATGCTAAATTTCTTGCCATATTTATTGCAGTCATCTGTTATGTGCACGATGAATTTTATGATGATGGGAGGGAATCTCTGAAGATGAACAGAATATACAGACTAAATGGATACATTGTTAGAATGGCATACATTTCCATTATTGTCCTCATTACAGGGTTAGCACATGCCTTTAACTTCCCTAGCCTTGACCTTTGAGGTGGCATGCTCCCCCCACCCCTTTTAAATTATTTTCTATATCCATTCGCTGGCTCAGGCTGAGACCTAAGGTCCTCACGACCTTGTTTTGGAATTCTTATTCTGCTCTCTGGACTTCAGGCTAAAATGGCCCTCCTCAGTCACCTGAACCTCTGCTCACAGTGTCTATTGCATTTTAGTCACAAAAACAACCTGGGATGAGGTAGGATAACATACTGCTTAAACCTGGGGACTGTGGAACAAAGTGCCAGGGTCAAATCCTGGCTCTGGCACTTACTTCTGTATGACTTTGGACTAATTACTCACCAAACCTCAGTTTTCTCTAATCTGTTAAGTGGTTATGAGAATAGTACCAACCTTATAGGACTGGTGTGAGATTTAAATGAGAGTAAAGTGCCTGGAGCATAGTAAATGCCATATAAGTGTTAAATCTAATTATTATTATTCTACTTGCTTTTGTTCTGAGTAGCTTCCCTGGAGATTCAAATCTTGCTTGGCTCCTTCTTGGCCTTCCACCCCTCCACCCCCCATCAAGTTCATGGGGGATGGGTAGGCTTCCCTGGAGTCCTTCTTAGACCAGCTGTCCATGGACCACACTGAAAGGTTGACAAGACCTGTGTGTTTTGTTTGCCTTGGGGAAGTTCTGAATTAGAAAAGTCATAGACTGCCTCAGTTCAAACCTTTATGTTTCCATTCAGACCAAAGCCTGGAGAATGTTCTCTAAACTGCTATCCTGGACCTTTGCAGGCTCCATTGAAAGGATGGGCTACCTGGGCCTCAGCAGAGTCTGGGACATTTGTCCCTTTTCCATGCAGAAAACTGTCTTTTTGGAGCAGCCTTTCTTGCTATCTTAGTTGGGATCCTAGAGGACCAACACATCCCTGGGGGTGTTGAAGGTCAAGTTCCCTGCTGCTCTGCAGTTAGACAGACTTTTGTACCCTTACAGTCCTATCAAACATCAGCATCTTCTGATGCCTTGGGCTCGCCACTACCCAGGACCTCACCAGTCATTAACTAACCCTTGAGTGATCCCTGGTGAGATCCTCCATCACTACAGGACCCGCCCCAGATTCACAGCTCCACCACCAAGCGCCAACTCAGGTAAATCAGTGGTAATTCAGATCTGTGCCAGCATCCTTGTTCTGGATATTCTTTGCCTTAGGTTGGATTGTAGCTTATTTTAATTTTTGAACTTTGAAATCTGCATTCTCAATCTTCCACTTCTATGCCATCTGGGATTCTTCTAGCAATACTAGAAGATTCTGTGAAACATTCTCGATACTCCTCCCAGTCTCCACCATGGTCCTTCCTGCCCTCCATGAGGCAGAACCTCCTGCTTGGCACCTCTTCTCTATATCCTCCCTTACCTTAGCCTAGCTTCAAAGTCCATTCATTTATCCTCTTATCCAGCCAGCTGGAATCTCCCTCTTTTCTTCCCTAATTTTTTGACTTACTTTAACCCTCCCCACTAGTCCCTATCCATCTCTCAGATGGATGGACCACATTACCACAACTGCAAATTTGTGCCTTTCCCTACAGCATGTTCTCAGTGCTACTGCCTCAATGAAGTATAAGTTCAGATGCTCAATTTCCAGGTTGTGGACAATTGAAACGATCTATCTTAAAGGCAGTACCTAAAGACAAGTCAACAAGCATTTCAGAAAATATCAGAGCCTTATGAAATTCAACCGATAGCAGAAGAGTTTCCTCAATCAAACTAATTTGTTTACCAATATTGTTCAAAAAACTGGTGGGATACACTACCCTCTTGTAATTTGGTAAGATATCTTATATAAATTACAAGTTCCAGATATTGGTTTTATTTTTATTGTAGAGCCATTAATAAGATAAGGGATTGCTTACAGATGAAGATAATGAGATGTTTTAAAATCAAGTTGTTGGAGTGATTCTTGCTGAGTCACTGAACCTCCCTTTAAACTTTTTCTTATAACAATTGATCCTTATAGTTCCTTCTTCAAGTCTTGTTTTGTGTGGGATGAATTTTACACTTATGAAGCCTCCCTTGAAAATCTTTATTAAACTTATTGAAGTTAGGAATCAAGTCACAGTCATGAATAGGTGCTCAGGAAATAGTTGAATTATTGAAGGAATAATCTGATTGACTTTCCAAGCTGGAGAACAAGCTCTATTTGATCTTTACTTTCTACAGTGGAAATTCAGTAGTGCTATCAAAATGGAACTCCACTAGGTTTAAATAATGAAACTTTAGTTGGGAGAGATGTTAGGTAAACTGAGAAATATATTTCTTATTCTGTTTTTCCACTCACAGTGGGATTCTGAAACAGAATCGCTGCAGGAGTTTAGATGGTTGCCTTTCTAACAAGGATATGTTCTGAATATTTTTTATTTTGAATGGATATTTTAGTGGGTGCTTTCCTAAATTCAGGATGGGGGTTGAGAGGAGAAAAATAGGAGGAAAGAATGTCCCAAAGGCTTTCACTCCATGGGCTCCCAGAACAGCTCACTTGGGTAGAATCCTGTCCCCAATCAGCTGTCTTTTGTGAGAGAGATGGTGAGTGCCCACTTAAACAGATGCCATCTTGCCTCCTAGGAGGAAAGAATGTTTTGAAATATTTGAATTCATTCTGGAAAGTTTTGTTTTGTTTTGCCTTTTTAAAAATTTTTTATTTTATTTTATTTTTTATGATATTGGAACTTTGTGGCGTGTTGTGGCCCTGAAGTTTTTCATTTTTTTTTTCCTTAGATACTTGCATAATGCAGTAGTTTCCCTTCCTTAGGTCTCTAGCAAATATAAATTGATTAGAAAATAGAAAATTCTCAGGTAATGTATTTGTTTGATGAGTCCTGTGTGTTACTGATACATACATCCCCTACAGAGCTGACAGAAATGGCAATTTTATCTCACAAAGGTGGAGAAATAAACACTGAGAGATATTCTTTGAAAGGCTTTATGTCTGCCCTCCTTTAAAAGTCAAAATCTGTTTAGAGCTAAGGGCCTATTTGGGACAGAAGAATACCAACCAGAAAAATTGGGGAGTCACGACCGTATGTTTTGAGGAATGATTGAAGAAACTACACTTCTTCAGTTTCAAGAGAAGTTGTGGGGAGGCATATGTACTTTGATACTGGCTTTCTCTGTGAGGAAGGATAAAGGAAGAAAGTCTAGCCAGAAGATATAGACAAAAAAGGAATGGATTGCATTGCCTGGCAAAGTCTTGATCTTCCCAGCCATTAGCAGCCAAGCAGATGCTGATGAGTGCCAGCCAGGTTTGGTGTGCACTGGGTTCCTTCATTTGGTGAGGTGTTGGAATGGATGGTTTTTGGCAGGGAGAAGGGCACTACTGCACTATTGCTAAGATTCTGTGACCCTATGTAAGCAGATGTCAAAAAGAAGCAGCAGAGTGTGGTGAGAACAACACTGTCAAAATGCACTGGAAAATCTGGGCTCTGGTCTTGGTTCCACCACCAGATTGTTTGGTATTTTGGGCAGATCTGTTGGCCTCTGTGGGCTTTAGTCTTCTCTTTTATAAAAAGAAGAGTTGAATCAATGATCTCCAGGGTCCCTTCTAAAGCAACAGTTTTAAGATAACAGTTTTGCTAGTTTACACATTTGATAGTTAGCTGTAGACTCTGAACCATTTTGCACCTAAAACCCCAGGGAAAGGGCAGCAGAGTCACGTGCTTGTTGAAGCCAGCAGGAAGGACACAGCATACAGAGTGTATTATTCAGGGTTCTCTAGGAAACAGAACTAACAGGGTATATATGTTGTCTTATTTTCTTATGTGACTGTGGGGAACTCAGATGAAAGTTTTTGATGAATTTCCCAGGAGAAGCTGGCTGGCTGAAGTAGAGATGGAAATTCTCTCTTCTGACTGCTGAAATCATCTCTTCTTCCTGTTAGGCCTTCAACTGATTGGATGAGACTTTTCTCATTGTTGAAGGAAATCTTCTCACTTGATTGTCTATGTAATCAGCCATAGATGCAATCAATTTACTGATGAAATACCCTCACAGTAACAATCAGGCCAGTGCTTGCTTGACCAAACAACTGGACACCATAACCTGGCCAAGTCCACATATGAACTTAACTGTCACACATAGGATTTCTTAAGGAATGTTCTAGAGACTTGTCTCATTCCATACTGTGATTCAGTGATAGTTTACTGATGGTATTATTGCATATAAACCAATCTCATAAAATATAATCTTGGAGATTGTAATTTTTAACTCATTTGAACTGAAAATGCACTATAGATCTATTGTGAGCAAAGTAACAGAAATATAAAGATGCTATCTCTGGCTTCAGTAAACTTAGTGTAGTGGGGATCAAAGCTGGATTAAACTAACATTCATGCAGTGTAATGAGCTCAGCATAAAGACACAAGCACCTTGCAAAAAACAGATTCAGTAATTCTGCCTGGTGTGATTGGTGTAGGCTTTGCAGAGGAGTTGGCTTTCTAGTGGGTCCTTACAAGGTGAGCAGGACTTTTCCTGCTGGAAAAGGTTATTTCAGGGATGGTGATTACCATGAAGAAATGCATAGAGGTTTGAAAATACATGGTGTGTTTGGAAAACTGAGTAATCTGGTAAGGCTAAGCTTAGAGTACTTGGGAGATGTGTTTGGTAATGGCCCTGGAAAGGTGGTTTGGGGCTGGTTTGGAAAGGGTCTCAAATGCTATGACAATAGTTTGAACTTCAATCTTTAAGCAGTGGAGAGCCCTCTGAATTTTGATGCATGCTCAGGTCTGTGGTTTGTGTAGGTAACTCTGCAAGGGGTTAGTAGAATAGATTGGAATTGTGGGCATTGGGTGGGGGGTGGGAAAGGAGATGGTGGACAACATCCATTTGAAGGCTTCTACAGCATTCCAGCATTCCTGGCTAAGAATGGAAAGGGTCTGACTAAAGCACTGCGCTAAGAATGGATTGTTGGAGATTTGGAATGTTTCAGAGGACTTTGGATGAAGATAATGAAGTAAGTCCTAAGCTTGATAATTTTGGGAATGCCTGCAAGATATCCTAGTAGAGATATAGGTTTGGAGTTCAGATTAGAGTCGGCTGGAGACAATGCATATTTTGAAGACTTCAGTGCATGGGTGATGGCTGAATCCATGAGAATACGTAAAGTATCTTAAGGAATGCTTGTCAAGTGGGAATAAGAACAAACACAGAATCTTGAAGAACGTAAAAGCTCTGAAAGGTGAGTGGTGAAGTGGAGCTTTGAGAGAGTGATCAAGGTTGTAGGAAAAAACCCTATATCAGAAGATTCGGGTGATGACTTAGATATATAGAAAGTAGAGTTGAAGAATAAAGATTGGTAATATGGGCTCCAAGTCTGTCCAGAAGGGTAGGTGTTCTTATTTTAAGTGGCCATTCTGAGCTCTGAGGGAGAGAGTCCTTGGGAGCAGACAACTGTGTCATCTAGCCAATAAATGGGTGGAAACAAGCCTTGAGAACATCCAACACTTCTTGCTCTTATTCATTGCTCACCAAGCAACCTTTTGACCCATAGTTTAATCTTAAGTAAAGCTGCCTCCAGAGAGAGTGAACTCTATAGATAAAAAGTTGGTTCCAGTTCCTGGGCCAGGAAGAGCCTTTATAACATAGAAGCCAGTGTTCTGATTTATCACATAAGTTATTGTTGGAAAAGCACATAGAGATCATCCAGTCAAGACATATCCCTACCCTTAGGACCTCACATCACCCAGGTAGCAACACTGCTGGACCAGAACCTCCTAATTCAGATCCAGTGCTCTTGTAAAATCTAACTCTGCCTCTCAGCCTCGATTTAATTAGATTGAACTGGTCCCCAAGAATGTGAGCCTCTCTGGGTGAACTTTGAATATCGTATTCTTAAACTGCAATAGAATTTGGACTGTGATGAACCTCCCAGGGATGCATCAATAAGCAAGGCTCAGCTTGAAGCAATCATCCTACATCTTTCACATTTTATGATTTCTGGCTAAACCATGAAAGATATTTAGCTCTCTTGTGACTCTGATTTGGTGGAGGTGACTCTGTTTCCTTAGAGGATGTACCCTGGTAATGCACAGTTGTCTCAACAGACAATATTCTGGTAAATGTGATTAGCACATAGTACTTCGTGAAATCAGAGCTTTGTTTCACAAGACTTTGCAACATCGTGACTGCAAAGCATATGAATAAAAATACCATCGTCTGTGCTTCAAAGTCCCGCTTTTATAGTCCTTGTTTGCTTTGTGAATTAAGTGACTTTCACAACTCCCTCTGGACCTAAATGTGTAAAATGTTGCACATTGTTTGGGCTACTCTAATAGCTACTGTTTGACACTTTCTGAATTTATAAGGTCAAATGTAATTAGTTCCAAATACCTGAATCCCTACTGGGAATAATTTCAAGGTGCAGTACATCTCAAAATGTACTCAAAAGACTTGGATCTCTTTATATCTTTCAAAAAAATGTTTAAATCTTTAAGTTGACCATGATTCTGGAAGGGTCAGTGGGGAAAAGCTTGAAGGAGTAATTGGGCTGAGCCAGATACTTCTGTTTAATGTTGGGAATAAAGGAACCCTTTCAGACGGGCTGTCACAGTTGCATTTTAAGATCAATATGCATGCCTGCCATGTGGAATCAGACCTCTGGCTTTCACGTTGGCAACAGTTTGACCCCGTGTGGATCTTCCCTTGATGTGTGATCATAATCCCCACGTGGAAAGCCTAGTACAGATGGCATCCCATGCTTCACCGCACAGCCCCTTTGGGTATGGATGATGTGCAGCAGAGCTATGTGGGCAGGTAAGTAGGTGGAAACTTTCTAATGTGTCACAATAATAACAATGCGGAATCTTATTGCTGTTCAGCTCTCCCTAGAACTTCAGCCCACACAGCAGCCTACTTGGTTCACAGTCCTCTGTGAATGCTAGACAATTAGTAGCTGATAATGAAGAATGCCATGGGAACCAGTGGGAAAATAATAGCTTACTCCAAGTATATAATGAAATGAAATTAGCACAGACAGTAAAACAGACAATTTATGGTGTCTGTCTCTCTCTCTTTGGTAATTAAAAAGAACGAGTAAATACCTCTAGTAGAGAAATCTGAGAATCGATTAGAATCCCATCTGCTTTGGAAAAGGGTTTTATTCAGAAATGAACTCCAGAGATGCTTTCTCTTAGGAAACAGCCACTGCTAAGGAACTAGACTAGGTAAAAGATGTCTTTTCAATTTGAATAAAATATTAATTTTGTTCAGTTAACCTAAATGGTTGTTTGTAGTCTGAGTTTTAGAAAGAGAAGTTAACCCTGAATAATCTGTTTTCATGTTGGGGCTATATATTTTTGTTTTTAGTTGGAATGTCACTGGATTTTTAATGTTCCCAACAAATAAATTTCACTAACTGGATTAGCATGTGTCTCTGTGGATGGATAGCTTTCTGAACACAAGAAAATGTGTTGTATGGGAAGTTGGGGATTTAAAGAAACTTTAAATCTTCTTCCCATTTCTAGATATCCCACATGCTCCTCAGGAAGCTTTTTTCAAGGTAGTGGATTTGTGAAAAACAATTCTGTTGAAGTTTCAGTCTCACTGTGTGGGCAGTCTTCAGTGAGTTGAAAAACAAAGAAGTTATAAACAAATCAAAATTATATTTCACTCCAAATGCTCTCCAAATGTATTTGTTTAGGAGAGTTGAAGAAAGTTGGATATCTTTCTTTTTAAGATATTTTGTCCATCTGGAGTAGACTTATCTCTCATTTATAAAAATATTCTCTTTTTACTTGAAATCTAAATTTGCACATTGAACCAACAACCATTCCACCAAACAAAATCATATAAATGTATGTTCTCTGATGTTTCAACATGACATGGTTTTATTAGGCATTCTATTCCTCATTTTATCATATAACTATATTTAGTTCAGTAATGTTCAAGTGATAATGATATCCATGCTAACTGACCAATTTTCTTCGGCAAATAACATATGGATTGTACAAGGTTTATATATTCAATTATATTCAATAGCATAAGCATGCCATTAAAAATTCACCAATCTAAAAACATTGACTATAGCTTTATAAACCAATAAAATCACCTAATTCCTTTTGCCTCTTTTCTATCCTCTTCCCCACCTAGGAGGATGTAGGAATATGGAGAAGTCTGAGGAGAGGGGATTGGGTAGCTGAAGTGTGCAGGTAAACTCAGACAACTGAAGAAAGTCACAAAGAATCCCCCTCTGGAAATTGGTGCATTTCAGTCATATTCATTTTAAATGTACTTCCAAGCCAACCATCTGAGTCTTAAAGGAAAGAAGAGCAAGCTTGCTCATCATTCTTGGCATCTAGCTGCATCTGTGGGAGTGTGTGTGTGTGTGTGTGTGTGTGTGTGTATGTGTGTTTGTGTGTGAATGCTAAGTGAGAATCTACATTTTAAACTCCTAAAGCAGACAGGTTAGTCTACTTAATTTTCAGAAGAAGATGGGCATATTTCAACACACATATATTACTATATTAAAGATAGAATCCAATGTATATCCCCAAATGCTAGGTTCTCAAATGTTTTGAGCAATGATTGGTTGCTAGTGACTCCATATGTTGCTATGTTTTATTTTGGAACATGTTAAAATCTCACTTAGGTCTCATTAAGCCACTTTCCCCCCCCTATTTTTTTGAAAGGACTAATTTCTTTCTTCCAAAGAATTTGTTTGAAATGTAGTTAACATTACTAGGAAAAAAATCTAAGTGGGATTATCCATTTTCCTTACTTTAAAAATAAATGTTCATGTTTCATAGCCCTAGAAATTTTTGGAAACATGATTGACTATCCATGAAGTTTATTTAGTTTTTAAGGCCTAAGTAGCCCTAACTTTAGGCTCTGGCAAATTAATATGCTAAGTGTCAAAGACTTAGTTTTTTAATGTTTTTAGTTGCAGATACATCATGGTAGGAAAAGAAATTAAAATCCTCAAATCTCAGTGTAATTTAAGTACTAAATTTTTAAGTGGCTTAATTTCATAGTTGTAAAAATGCAACTGATGGTATAAGTGAGTCTAATTGTACAGATATTTTGAGTTGTACACTGAAGTAGCTGAATATGGAGATAGACACATTGGTGTTTATATCCTAAAAGTTTCTCATTGTATTCTTTTGTTCTTTTGGGTGGGCTGCAAAGAAAGTATGAATGATAGTTTCTATGGACATATTGGCTGTCTGAGTTTGCCAGGGCTGCAGTAACAAATACCACATACTGGTTGGCTTAAACAACAGGAATTTTTGCCTCAGTTTTGGAGGCTAGAAGTCCAAAGTCAAGGTGTTGGCAGGATCATGCTTACTCTGTCTGTAGCCTTCTGGCGGTGGCTTGCTGGCAATGCATAACTCTATCTCTGCCTCCATCACATGCTCATCTGTCTCCTATTTTCTCCTACTACTGTGTACAAATTTCCTCTGCTTATAAGAACTCCAGTCAGATTTGATTAGGGCCTACTCTGATTCAGTGTATTAGTCAGGGTTCTTCAAGGAAACAGAACCAACAGGTTAAATGTATGTAAGTACTATGAGATTTATTATAGGAATTGGCTCACATGACTGTGGGGCTTGGCAAGTCCACATTCACTGTTGCAATTTGGGAATTCTGATGAAGGTTTCAGTGAATTCCCAAGATGAAGCTGGCTTGCTGAAGTAGAGATAGAGATTCTTCTTTATGATTGCTGAAATCATTGTTTCTCCCTTTAAGGCCTTCAACTGATTGGATGAGACCTCTCTCTGCTGAAGGCAACCTTCTTTGTTGATTGTAGATGTAATAAGCTATAGAAACAATGAGGAGACTAAAGATTTAAATCCAAAAAATATCCTCACAGCAACAATCAGGACAGTGCTTGCTTGGTCAAATAATTGGACACCATAACCTGGCCAAATATGAACTTAACCATCACAGCCAACCCTTTGTCAACTTGGCACTCATATACATCTCCTTAAACCATGCTTAATAACTAAATAAAAACAATAACAGTCATATTTCAACTGACCTGCATCCAACTGGAAATGCACTAACCCTTTCCCTATAAGAGAATGCAAGTCCTTGGGTAATAGTCACTCTTAAACTTGATATCCTGTAACTTAAACACTATAACATAAAATTAATATAACATATAATAAGGGGATAAGACAGGGAAGAAAACAAAGACACTTGCTTTATACACACATGCATGTATTCATAAAAAAACAAATGCTTATAACCATTATAGTCCTTGTTTCTGTAACTGGTCATGTGGATGTAGTGCATATTTATAATTAACTTCTTCAACTATCCGTTCCATATTCCCTTTATCCTCAGCAAGCATTTCAGCTGGACTTGGTTCTTTGCCTGGTGGGGTGACCCAAACCTTCATTCCTGAAGGGTCTGGCCTTTCAGTAGTCCATCCTAGATTAGGTTGTTGCAGTTTTCCATTGATTTTAATTACAGAGCATGGCAATTCTAAGAGATGCCCTAAAGGATTACCTGTATTCCATCCAGGCAAACCCTACCTCCGTTGTGTAGTTGCAGTCCTATTTCCTCTTGATAAGCAGAATTAGTCACTCCTGCCAGTACAGTAACTCCTCCTTTTCCTGTTGATTCAGAGGCATGAGGCTCCCACAGTAGCTGGGTGGCAGCCTTAATGTCCAGACCATTATTGTGTCTCCTTGTAGAAGTACTCTCTGTTTTGTAACTAAGATCTGTAGACCAGGAGAATTTAAAGTTGTGGAGAAAGGAGGCAAAAATTTTTCTCGTGGATCACTAGGGGTAATAGTGAATGGTGCTGCTCCCATTCCAAACCCTTGATTCCTGGTTATGGGAGAAACAGCATCATACTGTGGATGCCACAAAACTGTTTTAGTTTCCTAGTTGCTAAAACATATGCCATACAATGGGTTGACCTAACAACAGGAATGTATTGGCTAACAGTTTCAGAGGCTAGAAAGCTTGCTTCCTCTCAGTGTCGGTATCTTTGTGTTATCCAACAATCTTTGGGGTTCCCTGGTGTGGCAGTTTGGTATTGTTTATGAATTAAAAAAAAAAAAAAAATTGGATTGTGTTTGTAAACGGGTCTGTTCCTCTGGGTGTATTAGATTGTATTAGATTCAGAGGTTTCACTTTTACTTTAATAAATCAAGATTAGGGCTTTTATTTGACCATGTCATTAGGGAATGCAGGGTTGAGTCCCCAGGAGAACACAGAGAGTTTAGTTTTGGATGCTGGAACCCTGGGGAGAGAGCCGAGCTGTTCACGTGATAGTTTGCAGCTGAAGAGACCAGAGCCCTGAACAGCTGAGAAAACCCGGAACGAAATGAGTCCCAGGGAGAGAGACTAGCCTTATACTAGCCTGCAAAAGCTGAGATTGGAAGGAGCTGGGACCGTGGAGCCTTGGGAGGAAGAGAAAGAGGAAGGCTGAACCCTCACAGAAACCAGGAGCCATCTTGCTCCAACAAGTGGCAACAGACTTTGGGGAGGGAGTAACTTAACACTTTATGGCCTTGTGACTGTACATTTCTGCCCCAAATAAATACCCTTTATAGCCAACAGATTTCTGATATTTTGCATCAGCACTCCTTT
>JAQZBX010011356.1:0-42851 GCA_029593785.1 Cabassous unicinctus
GTCAGTGGTTCTCAGAAACTGTTATCTTACCTCAATTCAAATCAATGAGGTCATAAACTGTTCTTTCTTCAATGCCTGGCTTTCTTCACTAAACATAAGGTCTTCAAGATTCATCCATGTTATTCCAGGTGTTAGCACTTTATTGCTTCTAACAGCTCAGTAATATTCCATTGTATGTATGTGCCACATTTTGCTTATCCATTCATCTGTTGATGGGCACCATGGCTGATCCCAACTTTTGGCAATTGTGAACAATGCCGCTATGAATATTGGTATGCATATATCTGGTTGTGTCTTTGCTTACAGTTCTTCTGGGTATATAATCAGTAGTGGAATTGCTGGATCATATGGAAGATCTATTGTTCGTTTTCTGAGGAATCGCCAAACTGTACTCCACTGTGGCTGGACCATTCCACAATCCCACCAGCAGTGGATGAGGGTTCCTATTCCTCCACATCCTCTCCAACACTTATATTCTGCTGTTTTTTTGATAGCTGCCATTCTGATGGGTGTAAGATGGTATCTCATTGTGGTTTTGATTTGCATTTTCCTAATAGCTAGCGATGTCGAGCATTTTTTCATGTGCTTTTTAGCCATTTGTATTTCTTCCTTGGAGAAGTGTCTTTTCAGGTCACTTGCCCATTTTTTAAATGGGTTGTTTGTCTTTTATTTTCGAGATGAAGGATTTCTATATATATGCATGATATTAGGCTCCTATCAGATATGATTGCCAAATATTTGCTCCCATTGGGTAGGTTGCCTTTTCATTTTCTTAACAACATTCTTTGAGGTGCAGAAGTTTTTAATTTTGATGAAATCCCATTTATCTATTTTTTCTCTTGCTGCTCGTGCTTTGGCTGTGAAGTTCATGAAGGCATTTCCTATTACTAGGTCCTGTAGATGCTTCCCTATATAATCTTCCAAGGTCTTTATGGTTTTGGATCTTATATTTAGATCTTTGATCCATCTGGAGTTGATTTTTGTATAAGGTGTGACATGGTATTCTTCTCTCATTCTTTTGGATATGGATATCCAGTTCTCCAAGCACCATTTGTTAAAGAGGCCATTCTCTCCCAATTGAGTGGGCTTGGTGGCCTTGTCAAATATAAGATGATGGTATACACGAGGATCTATATCAGAACTCTCAATTCGATTCCATTGGTCAGTAGGCCTATCCTTGTGCCAATACCATGCGGTTTTGATCACTGTAGATTTGTAGTATGTTTTAAAGTCAGGAAATGTGATACCTCCAACTTCACTTTTCTTTTTCAATATGTCTTCGGCAATTCGGGTCCTCTTATCTCTCCAAATATATTTTGTGGTTAGTTTTTCCAGTTCCTTAAAAAATACGGTGTTGATTTTTATTGGGATTGCATTAAATCTATAGATTAGTTTGGGTAGGGTAGACATCTTGATGATGTTTAGTCTTCCTATCCATGAACAGGGAATATTTTTCCATTTATTCAAGTCTTCTATGATTTCCTTTAACAGTGTTGTGTACTTTTCTGTATATAAGTCCTTTACATCATTAAATTTATTCCTAGGTATTTGATTCTTTTAGTTACTATTGTAAATGGTATTTTTTTCTTGATTTCCTCCTCAGATTGCTTGTTATTGGTGTACAGAAATGCTACTGATTTTTGAGCAATGATCTTGTAGCCTGAAACATTACTGAAGTAATTTATAAGTCCTAGAAGCTTTGTTGTAGATTTTTCAGGGCTTTCTATGTATAAGATTATGTCATCTGCAAATAATGAAATTTTCACTTCTTCCTTTCCAATCTGGATGCCTTTTATGTCCTGTTCTTGCCTCAGTGCTTGGGCAAGTACTTCTAAGACAATGTTAAATAGGTATGGTGATAGAGGGCATCCTTGTCTTGTTCCCGATCTCAGAGGGAAGGTTTTTAGGATTTCACCATCGAAAGTGATGTTGGCTTTCAGTTTTTCGTATGCACCCTTTATCATATTCAGAAAGTTTCCTTGTATTCCTATCTTTGTAGTATTTTTCTAAGGAAAGTGTGCTGTATTTTGTCAAATGCTTTTTCTGCATTTATACAGATGATCATGTGATTTTTTTCTTTCAATCTGTTTATGTAGTGTATTACATTGATTGATTTTCTAATTTTGAACCATCCTTGCATACCCGGGATGAAACCCACTTGGTCATGGTGTATAATCCTTTTGTTATATTGTTGAATGCGATTTGCAAGTATTTTGTTGAGGATTTTAGCATCTAGGTTCATTAGAGAAATTGGTCTGTAATTTTTCTTTCTTGTGGTATCTTTGTTTGGTTTTGGTATTAGGGTAATGTTAGCATCGTAGAATGAGTTAGGCAATATTTCTTCTACTTCTATTTTTTGGAAGAACTTAAGCAGAATTGGTGTTAGCTCTTTCCAGAATGTTTGGTAGAATTCAGCTGTGAAGCCATCTGGTCCTGGGCTTTTCTTAGTTGGGAGGTATTTGATGACTGAGTCAATTTCTTTACTTGTAATTGGACTGTTGAGTTCATCAATTTCTTCTTTCATCAATGTAGGCTGTTTGTGAGTTTCCAGAAACTTGTCTGTTTCCTCTAAATTATCATTCTTGTTGGCATATAATTTTTCAAAACATCCTCTTATGATACTCTTTATTTCTGTGGGGTCAGTAGTGATATCCCCTTTCTCATTCCTTATTTTGTTTATTTGAGTCTTTTCTCTCTTTTTCTTTGTTAGTCTGGCTAAGGGTTTGTCAATTTTATTGATATTCTTGAAGAACCAGCTTTTGGTTTTGTTTATTGTTTCTAGTGCTTTCTTATTCTCTATTTCATTTTGTTCTGCTCGAATCTTTGTTATTTCGTTCTTTCTACTTCCTTTTGGTTTAGTTTGTTGTTGTTTATCCAATTACTCCAAGTGTGCAGTTAGGTCTTCAATTTTAGCTCTTTCTTCTTCTTTAATATATGAGTTTATGGCTATGAACTTCCCTCTCAGGACTGCTTTCGCTGCATCCCATAGGTTTTGATATGTTGTGTTGTAATTTTCATTAGTTTCAAGGTAGTTGCAGATTTCTTTTGAGATTTCCTCCTTGACCCACTGTTTCTCTAAGAGTGTGTTGTTTAACTTCCATATCTTTGTGCCTAACCTGTTTCTCTGGCCCTTAGCGATTTCCAATTTCATTCCGTTGTGGTCAGAAAAATTGCTTTGTATAATCTCAATCTTTCTGAATTCATTGAGAGTTGTTCTGTGGCCTAGCATGTGGTCTATCTTGGAGTATGTTCCATGTGCACTTGAGAAGAATATAAATCCTGCTGTATTGGGGTGGAGTGTTCTGTATATGTCTATTAAGTCCAGGTTCTCTAATGTATTGTTGAGAGCCTTTGTTTTTTTAGTGATTCTCTCTCTATATGTTCTGTCTAATGATGATAATGGTCTGTTAAAGTCCCCTGCTATATTTGTAGAGGCATTTATTTCTCCACCTAGTTTTTCCAGGGTTTGCTTCTGTATTTTGAGGCACCCCAATTAGATGCATAAATGTTTATGATTGTTCTCTCTTCTTGAGATATTACCCCTTTTACTAATATATAGTGTCTATCTTTGTTTGTTATGATAGTTTTGCATTTAAAGTCTATTTTGTCTCATATTAGAATAGCTACTGCTGCCCATTTTTGGCTATTGTTAGCTTGTAAAATGGTTTTCCAGCCATTCACATTAAGCCTCCTTGAATCCCTGGGTCGAAGTTGGGTTTCTTGTAGACAGCACACAGATGGGTCATATTTCCTTAACCATTCTGCCAATCTGTGTCTCTTGTTAGGGGAATTTATTCCATTAATATTCAGTGCTATTAATCATAATGAATTTCTTACTTCAGCCATTTTTCTTTGGATAAATGTATGTCATATGTTGTTTTGTTTTTATTTTTTGTCATGTTAGTTGCTTTTAAATTCTCCTCCTTCTCTGTCTCCTTTGTTTTTTCCTTTCAACTTGTAGAACTTCCTTTAGAGTTTCTTGAAGTGCAGGTTTCTTATTGACATACTCTCTTAATTTCTGTTTACCTGTGAGTATTTTAAAGTCTCCATCATTTTTGAATGCCAGTTTTGCTGGGTAGAGAATTCATGGATGGAAGTTTTTTTTCTTTTAGTATTTTGACTATGTCATACCACTGTCTTCTTGCCTCCATGGTTTCAGCTGAGAAATCAGCACTTAATCTTATTGTGCTTCCCTTGTATGTGATGGTTCTCTTTTCTCATGCTGCCTTGAGTAATTTCTCTTTGTCTTGAGCATTGGACATTTTGACAAGTGTATGTCTTGGAGTTGGCCTGTTGGGATTTATACTGTTTGGGGTGAGCTTTGATTCCTGGATCTGCACATCCATCTCTCTCAATAGGGTTGGGAAGTTTTCAGCCATTATTTCCTTCAACACTTCTTCTGTTCCCTTTCCTTACTCTTCTTCTTCTGGGATGGCCATAATGAGTATGTTTGAGCGTTTTGTGTTGTCTGTTAATTCCCTGAGTCCCTGCTGGATTTTTTCTGTCTTTTGGTCTATTTGTTCTAGTATCTGTTTGATTTAAGATGTATTGTCTTCCACATCAGTAATTGTTTCTTCTGCCTGTTCAAATCTGCTGCTATGTGAATCCAGAATCTTTTTGTTTTCTTGGATTGTGCCATTCGTCACCATCATATCCATTATCTTTTTGTGTATGTTTACAATTTCTTCAGTATGTTCTCCAAGTGTCTTCTTTATATTCCTAATCTCTTCCTTCACTTCTTTAAGTTCGTCCATAATATTTGTTTGGAAGTCTTCGATTAGTTGTTCAATGATCTGTTTCAGTTCCTGGTTTTTAGTTTGCTCATTGGATTGGTCCATGTTTTCCTGTTTCTCAGTGTGGTTTGTAATTTTTTGTTGCCATCTAGTCATCATTTTATCTTGATGGATTTATTCAGTTGATTAGCTTCTCTCTCTGCTCTAGAGTTTTATTTAGCTCATGATTCTGTGTGTGTGTAAAGTTTTCTCTTTGATACTTTTTCTTCTTATTTTATTTCCTTGCTTCTTTCTATGTTCCCTTGAAGGCAAAAGATTAGGTCTGGAGGAATCAAAGGATGTGAGAAAGGGTGAAGGATAATAGTAATATTGATAAAAGTTAGAAGAGAGGCCAAATAAGACTTAATGAAGTGAATATTTAACTCAAGTAGGCAGTGTAGAGTAATAGGAAAGAAAGCGGAGTACCTACAATGGACTGGGAAACCAAATAGAGCAATATATATATAATGATTTAGAGGACTAGAATTATGAGGAAGGAGAGAAAGAGTTAAGAAAGGGCTTAAAGGAAAGAGTCAATATTAATAAAGAAAGAAAAAAACAAAATAGAGGGAATAGAAATTGACACCCTTGAGTTGTGGGCATATGGAAAAAAATGTGATATTTAATAGCCACAACAGAAAGCAGAGGGCAGAAAGATGAGGCAGGGATAATAGATAGCTTGGAATACAAAATCATTATATAGGGAGAAAGGGGGAAATTGCTGAAGAAGAAGCACAGCAAAGAAGAGAGAAGCTAGGAGCACCTAATTTTAAAAAAATGAGAGAAAGAAGAAAGGGGGAGGAAAGAGGAAAGAAAAGAAGAGGCAACAAATAAACAGAGAAAAAGCAAGCAACCACACTGGCAAGCAGTCAAACAAAGCTAAGGGGGATCAATATTCCCTGGGGTCCCGTGGATCCTCTCAGCCTGCTTGTGTTTATCCAACAATTTCCCCACAGGGTTTTTATATGCAGGTCCTGAAGAAGTTTTGGCTATTAAACTAAATTAAAAAGAATTTATTTTTCATTTATTAAAGGGACCATTTTATTTATTTACTTATATGTTTATTTTTTGGTGTAATACAGCACCAAAAATAAGTCCTTCTCTAGACCACCTCCCTCACAGTGGGGGCCCTAACTGGGCTCATGGAAACTAATCAAGCACTTCCCAATTTCTGCATTCCCCAGGGATGCAAAAGTCTGATGTTTGCCAGTGGAGAACACTAAAAACGGCAGACTCCGCCCTTCTTGATCAGAGCCCATGCAACATCAGGCTGCATGTAAATGAGGTTAACTCTGTAGATTCGCCTCTCCCCTCAGCCTGGCGCTGCTTCAAGCTGGCTTATCTGCTCCCCAAAGTTATGAGGGGGTCCAGGCAGCCAGATCGACAGCTAAAATATCCCCTCTCTGCTTTCTGTCAGAAGTCTCCCTCTCTTGGATATTGCCCCTCTTCCCAGCTCCACGGGGCCGGGGCTAATTTCTTGGCTGCTAGGCTAATTAACTCCCTCAGAAGATTAACCCCTCCCCTCCTCCGGGTGCCGATTCACTGCGGCTGTTTTGTTCGTCTAAGTTGCGGGGGCTTCAGGAAGCCAAATCCCCAGACAATAAAGCTCTCTTACTAGAGCTTCCCCCTCAGAAAACGCCCCCTCCCACCGGGTCGGGTCACCCAATTACTGGCCAGACAGGAGTCGCACTTCCAACGGGCTTTTTTTTTTTTTTCCCCGTAAGGGTGGGGGTCAGCCGACTGTGTTAACCACCACAGGCAGGCTTAAAACTCACAAATCTCTATGGTTCAGTCCACACTGTTGATCTGTCCAGATAGATGTCCCAAGCTTCTTATTCCACACGCCCACAGCACAGACCCCTGTGCCACAACCCGTCCACTATCTGCCGTGATCTGGGAGCTGTCCACAGTTGCCCTCCTAAGCCAATGCCATCTTGCCGCCTCTCTTTCTTGTTATTGAGTTTTGCACATTGATCTTATAACCTGTGACTTTACTGAACTCTATTTATAAGCTCTAGAAGTTTGTTGTAGATTTATCAGGGCTTTCTATGTAGAGTATCATGTCTTCTGCAAACAGTGAAATTTTTACTTCTTCCTTCCCGCTTTGGATGCCTTTTGTATCATTTTCTTGCCTCAGTGCTCTAGCAAGTACTTCAAACACAACGTTAAATAGAAGCAGTGATAGTGTGCACCCTTTTCTTATTCCCAGTCTTAAAGGGAAAGCTTTTAGTATTTCACCATTGTATATGATGTTAGTTGTGGGTTTTTTCATATATTCCCATTATCATGTTCAGAAAGTTTCCGTCTATTCCTATCTTTTGTGTTGTTTTTATCAGGAAATTGTGGTGTATTTTGCCAAATGCATTTTCTTCATCTATAGAGATGATCATGTGATTTTTTTCTTATTATCTCTTTATGTGATGTATTACTTTGATTGATTAAATCAATCGGCAGATTCACCTCTCCCTTCTTCTTGGTGCCATCTTGAGCCAGCTGGTATGCTCCCAAAATCACAAAGGGGGTCTAGGCAACCAAACCCACAGAAAGGAGCCCCCTTTCCACCCTTTGTCAGTACCCCCCCACTCTCAGACAACTCTCCCTCAAGTTGGGTGGCCAGCAGCAGGAATCAGGGCTCACAGTGGCTTTTTGCTTTGAGGGTGGGCCTTAGTTGTCTGCATTTTCCAGCTACAGGGACCAGAAACTCATAGTTTTAATTTGCGCTGTTGTAGGATATGGAAAAACATCTTTCCCGCTCCTACTCCCTTTAACTCTTCAGGCACCTTATCAGCCCTAGCACCTTCTCCCAACCCCCCTTTGACATGGCCACTAAGGCTGAAACAAGGAACAAGAACAGCTAGCCTTCTTCACGGAAGTTTAGGAAAGTTCGCGCCTAAAGTTTTCTGCCCTCCTCCCTAGGAACAGCAATCACCAATGCCCAACCACCATTCATCCCTGAACCCACCAATCCCTACCCTCCTCCCTGTTCGCGCCACTACCTTCCCGCCAACCCCACGCCCGCCAATCAACAACCGTCACATCCCCCTTTGCCCTATAAAAGGTGTTGCATTTTCTGAATAAACAGACCTGCGCCACCAGCCTGGTCTCCGCAGCTTCTTTACTGCGTCGCCCTCCACACTGGATTCCCCCACACGCCAGCCGGGCCACCAGCTCGGGGTCTCCTCTCCCACCCAGAGAGAGAGACAAACCACAGCCTCCTTATTGCGCAATTTATCTCTTCATCCAACTCCCTCCAGATCGATGCCACAAAGCCTCTCATGCTGTGGGTTCCCAAAATATCTCACTCAGGCAGGATTTCACCCCTACTCAGTAATTTTTTGTGAGAGAGATGGTAAGTGCCCAATAAACTGATCCCATCTTGCCGCTTCTCTCTCTCTTTGTTTTTGGTTCATAATTTCTATGTCTTTATTCATTACCTTAATTTAAAGGACATTTTTCTCCTTTTTTTTTTCATTTCATTGTCCATTATTTTTGATAGCCCTTTAGCATATTTAGAGAAGTTAAATTTATTTCTTTGTCTAGTACCACTTCTGTCTGTGCTTTCTAAGGGACAGTTTCTGTTAAGTACTTTTTGTTTTCCTCCACCACAGCTATCATTTGTTGCTATATTGAATGTTTGATAATTTTTCTTGGTAAGGGAAGCTTTTTCATACTATAATGTGGTAAATCTGGAAATTAGATACTTCAACCACCTCATAATTGGTGCTTGGTGTGAGTCATGTGTTTTAAAATGACTTTTCTACACGCTTTTAAAACTGATTCTACTATTTATTGTTTCAAGACTTTGGCATCCCTGTTTTTTAGCTTCTGTGAAGCTTGTGGCATATACACTTGGAATCAAAAAATAAATGGAAAGTAATAATGTAGAAATTCTCCCTTTATTTGCAGATTGATTTTGTGTAATAGCAGTACTTCAGTCTTACCTAAGTTGTCTTAAACTATGAATTTAGTCACTTCCATTTTAAGCTGAGAATTTATTTCCACGGAAGATGAAAACTCAGGTTCTTAGCTTTTTTATGAGCTTTCATACTCAGGCCTGCCTTGTTTTCTAGATTTCCCATTATTCATGAGAGTTTTTAAGTACTTTCTCAACTTTTCTTCCTAGGCTTCTGGAATGTATGGGGTTTTCCTGAACACAGTCAAGTTCCCCAGGAAACAGCAGCTTTTACATTTGCCTTTCTGTATTTTTGAGAATTATTTACACATAGCTGATTCTTGAAAGAGTTCCAAGCTAAGTGCTACAAGTAAATGCACCTTGCATCATTCCTTCATTTATCCCTAAACACAAACACAATTCCTTTGAAAATATGTCTTCTTTGCTCTCACTGGAACCAGATATCAAACAATTTATTGCATTGCCACTGCAAAGGATAGTGGGGAAGTTTAGGGTTAAGTGAAAATGTCAAAGTCTCTTCTATGTTTGTGAATTTCTTCTTCATTTTGTATTTACTTGCTTGCTATAAACTATTTTCCAAAGTTAAAAAAAAATAATTTTGACCATTTTTCATGTTCATTCCACAATTTCTGTGTACATACATCCCTCTCTGAGTTTAATTCTTCTTTTATAAGATACAAAAAACACCTAGTAAATGATCAAAATACAGGTGAAAGATTCCAAGGAACAGTGAGTGTCTGCAGCTGAAAACAAGATAATTCCATCCATCTACCCCATGGGATTTAAGCCCCTTTCAGTTAAAAGCAGAGTGAACATCACCATGCCAAATCCTCAAGATTGGGGAATGAACCAGGGACTAAAGTAGACTTATTATTTTTCTACTATATACTTATTATTATTCTAGCAATAGAAGAACTTTTATCACTGTTATAAAGGCAGTGGCCACCAGATGTTCCGAGGGGAGGGAGAGGGAAGAATAGGTGTAACATGGGGTCATTTTGGGGACATTGGTTTTGATCTGCATGACATTGCAATGATGGATACAGGCCATTATGTATTTTTTCATAACCTACAAAACTGTGCACTTCAGAGTGTAAACTATAATATTAACTATAGTCCACAGTTAGTAGCAATGCTTCAGTATGTGTTAATCAATTGTAACAAATGCACCACACTAATGAAAGATGTTGCTAATGTGGGAAAGTGTGAGAAAAAGGAGTGTGGGGCATATGGGAATCCCCTATATTTTTATATAATTTTTATGTAATCTAAAGCAGCTAAAAAAAAATAGTTAAAAAAATACAGGTCAAAGTAGCAACAATCTATAAAATGTGTAGGAAAAAAATATTAAGAAAGCTGAACTTGATTTCTTCAATAAAATTAGACAACATATGTGCTCACCTTAGCAGTACATATACCAAAATTGGAATGAATCAAAGAAGGTTAGCATTGTCCCTGTGGAAGGATGATACACAAATTCATGAGACTTTCCATATTTTTGGATTGGAAGACTAAATATTTTTTAAAAGAAATCAATTTAATGATACATATTAATAAAGCATAAAATTCATTCAAATTGTACAATCAATGGCAATTGCTATAATCACAAATTTGTTCAGTCATCATTTCAATCATTATTAGTGCATTTTCATTATTTCTATAATAATAAATACACAAAAAAACAGACAAACAAACAAGAAAATTCCTTACCTAGCAATCTATCTCTGTTTCCCCTGCAGTACATAGCTGCTGTTTCTGGCTATTCTTGCACAATTATTTCATTGTTTATGAAGAAGTTTAATTGAGATATAGTCACATACCTTGTGGTGGTCTATTCAAAGTGTATCAGTGGCTTTATATACAATCACAATGTTGCACATTCGTCACATCAAAAATTTTAGAATAATTTCATTACTCCAAAATGAAAGACTATACACATTCCTCCCTCACACCTACATGACCACTAATCATATTTCATCTTTATAAATTGATTTATATTTATATTTTATAAAAATGAATTCATACAACATATAGTATTATTTGTCTCGTCTCCTTCACTTATTATGATTTTTTTATCTGATATTAACATTTTGCAGTATTAACTTACATTTGTTCAGCTTCAAGGAAAAACAGTCTTATAAATGCAATTTACCCATATTCATATTTCACATAATATATTTATATTTCACATAATACACTTAGTTCATAAGAGAGTCCTTCAACTTCATACTTCTTTTAAGATGTGTATGACTATTTGGTACCCCATACACTTCCAATATTATTTGATAATTGGGTTTTAATTTCTTTACAAAAGACCATTGAAAATTTTATTGGAATTGTCTTGAGTCTGTATATCAATTTGAGCAGAATTGGCATCTTAATTTTATTTCATCTTCCACTACTAGAAACTAAATATAATTAACATCTTCAAGATCTTGTGGTAGATAGTAGTTTCTTAAACATTATACCTGAAGCATGAGCAACAACAACAACAACAAAAATAGATAAATAGGACCTCCTCAAAATTCAGCACTTTTGCACCACAAAGAACATATCAAAAGGGTGAAACGGCAGCTAACTCAATGGGAGAAAATACTTTGCAATCACATATCTGAGAAGGGTTAAATAACCATGATATATAAGGAGATCATACAAATAAAAAAAAAAAAAGACAAACTATCCTATTAAAAAAATGGGCCAAAGACTTGAAAAGACAACTGTCTGAAGAATAAATACAAATGGCAAAGAAACATATGAAAAAATGTTCAACATCACTGGAGATTAGGGAAATGCAAATCAAAAGTACCATGAGATATCATTTCATGCCTATTAGACTGCCCGCTATTAAAAAGTCAGAAAACTATAAATGTTGGAGAAGATGTGGACATATTGGAATGCTTATTCACTTTTGGTGGGAATGTAGAATGGTAAAGCCACTGTGAGGACTATTTGCCAGTTCCTAATGAAGTTGAATATAGATTTGCCATGAGACCCAGCAATATCATTGATAGGTATATACACAGAAGAACTGAGAGCAGTGACATGAATAGACATTGCACAACGATATTCATAGCAGTGTTATTCATAATAGCCAAAAATTGAAAACAACGCATGTATCCATCAACTGATGAATGGATAATCAAGTTGTGGAGCATACACAAGATGGAATATTATGCAGCAGTAAGAAGAAATGAAGTGAAACCAATGACAACATAGATGAATGTGGAGGACATTATCTTGAGTGAAGCAAGCCAGACACAAAAGGACAAATACTCTTAGTAAGGATAACAAAAAGGGTAAAAAGTCAGGCAATATTAATATATGAAAATGGAAAGAAAAAGGATAAAATGAACAAAGAACGGATTTATTCTGTTTAGAGTTGTTATTTCCTCAAATATTCTTTCTGTACCTTTTCTTTTCTCTTCTCTTTCTGGGACATATGTTTAACACATATGTTTGTGCATTCTTGTTTTCATTCAATTCCCTGAAACCTTGTTCCATTTTTTCCCATAATTTTCTTTCTGTTCTCCTGTCTTTTCAAGTTCAGATACTCCATTCTCTACTTCATTAATTCTGTCCTCCATCAATTCTATTATGTTGTTATATGCCTGTTATATATATATATATATAAAACATATGTTTATTTTTTTAAAAAGATGCTTATATTACATAAATGTTACATAAAAATATAGGGGATTTCCATATGTCCTGTTCCCTACATATCTCACATTTGCCCACATTAACAAAGTCTTTCATTAGTGGAGTGAATTTGTTAAAATTGGTGAAAACATTTTGGACCATTGCTGCTAAGCCTGGACTGTACTTTACTTTGTAGTTTACACTCTCTCCTGCACAATTTTTTAGGTTATGGCAATATATGTAATGTCCTGTATCTGTCATTGTAATGTCATTCAGGACAATTCCCAAGTCCTGAAAATGCCCCCATATTATACATGTTTTTTCCCTCTTCCTGCCCTCAGCACCTCCACTGGCCATTGTCTCCACATCAATGAAATAATTTCTTCCATTGCTAGAATCACAAAAAATCTATAGTAGAAAAGCTGTAAGTTTACTTTAGTACATATTTCATTCCCCAATCCTGAGGATTCTGGTATGGTGTTGCCCACTTCACCTCTAACTGAGGGAGGGAGACTTTGATCCCATGGGGCAGAGGATGGGATTCTCTTGTTTGCAGTTGTAGAATCTCTCAGTTCTTGGGGTGATTCTTGTCCGACTTCTCCTTTTTATTAGTCCTGGGTGAGTCCAATTACCTGGAGAGTAGGTTTTGCAACTCGGTTGAGATACGGGGCCCAACTGGCACACGGACAGCCCAAAGATTTCAGTCTCTTGGATGTACATCTATCAAAACTAGTTCTAATTATAGGTTCAAGTAGAAGGGTCAGAAGAACCATGTTTAGGGAAGTCACATCTGAGTTCATCTCTGTCATACGGAGGAGCATAAATTTCAGAGTAGGGCCCTCTGGCAAGGCATCAAACTCCTGAGCTATCTGTCCTGAGGATAGTGTTTGGATGTCTCCAGAGTCTTCAGGAGCCCCTCTGTTTGAAGTAGTATTTACTTGGCAGTCAATGTGATCCTGCTGAGACATGCATAAGCTTAACCTCTGGAATGACCTCCCGGCTCACTCTTAAATCTCTTATAAACTCATTTGTCTTAACCGGTAATATATTTTTAATCTCATCCATTGTGTCTTACATTCTCATAAGCTCTGTTACTTTTATTTACAGGCTTTCAAACTGTTCTTTATACTCATTCATTGTCTTCTTAACAAACTTTACCTCTTAGTCATGTTTTCCTTCAACACCTTGAAATGATATAAGAAATTTGTGTAAACATTGAACATCATTGATTAATTGTCTTAAATACTGTGTCTCTTCAGGAATTTTTATTTAATCTTTCCACTGGACCATAATTTCCTATTTATTAGTATGGTTTGTTCTTTTATGCTGCTGTTTAGTCATCTGATTATGGTGGTGAATTTACTCTGGAGGTCAATTACTTCTTGCATAGTCATTCATGACTCTTCTCTTACTCTTTTCACTCACTTGCTCTGAGGGAAGCCAGCTGCCATGTTTAAAGGCAGTCCTGTTGTCAAGACCACATGGAAAAGTTCTTGGAAAGAACAAATACAATCTTAGGGGACATTGTTCTGCTTACATCCCTGCAGAAATTTTTGATTATATATTACTAAGAAATAACATTTGTACAATAAAAAAGTATTTTTTAAAATAAGATATTTGGTTCTACTGATTTTTTTCAACTGGAATAGGATCTGTTCTCTTGCTCTAATTTGAGCATGGGGTTGATCAAAATGCTACACATATGAACGCTGAGCTTAATTATTTTCTTATTGTGTGTCTTTGTTATAATGCTCCAAATTTCATCTCCATTTTTTAAAAATGATATGGTACAGCTACTGTTCCCTCCAAACAATCATAAAATATACATGAAAATTTCACACTTACAGAATTTTAAATGATGTTGACTGGAAACTTGATATTCAATGATATTATACCAAAGAAGGGTGCCATTTGAATTGATCACATTGATAAACAGGAATAATCTATATTACAGATGAGGCAGGTGAATAAATTCAAGGTGGAAATAAGAGCTGAAAATTTATGCATCAACCTAACTGTAGGTTGCAGTAAATGCCAGAACAGGAGGAATTGAAAACCAGTAAACTTATACCCACGAATTGTAAATCAATAAATAACTTCACTTTTTTCAGGAAATTTAAATATAGTAAAATCATACATTCTACGTTTGCTAAAATTTTCAGAAAACTAATTTCAAATTTTTACAGATATGTGGAGAAGTTAGGCTTCCCATACATTGCTGATGTGCATGTAAAATGATACAGTTAATTTGGAAAACAAATCCTCATTATTCATTATAGTAAAACACACATCAACTATATGATCCAACATCTTGTCTTCCATATATTCAACAGAAATTAGTGTTTAAGTCCAACAAATTACAAGCACAATACTTTTCATGAGATATTTATTTTCATTAAGAACAAAAATCAAGGAACAACCAAAATGTCAATTATTGGGAAAATGAATAAATAAATTGTGGTCAATCCATAGCAATGATTGCTCCCAGAAATGAAAATAACAAAAAAGAAACACAACAAAAATTATTATAATCATATATAGTTATATGAGTGAAAGACATAGAGTGATCAATGCAGGCAGCTACAAAACCTCTGGAATGAACTCCTGGCTTTACTGCACAAATATATCATTACACAGTTCAAGAGAATTCATATGAATCAATGATAGAAATTACAATAATGGATACATTAGGGATATAGATGCATGGATACAAAAAATGGTAAATTGAGATAACAATGGTAGAAAAATTCCAATGCCATTGAGCCCCCATTACAAAACAAGACACGTTAACAGAACTTTTTCAGGCTGAAGGGAAACAATCCAAAATGGAACTTCTGGACTCAGCAAGGAACGAAAAGCTCTAGAAAGCATAAGTAATGCAAAGAAATCTACTACCTGAACATAGGTTCAGGAAGTTATGAAAATATTAAGTTATTGTAGACTGCAATAATTTGAAGATTAACATTGAAATATCTTCGGTAATAACCCAAAACAAAATATGTGAGATTGCATAACTATAAAGCTATTGGAGGACAAAAGTGAAAATGAACATTTGTTTTATCATTCCAATAGAAGTACAATAGGACAAAGGAAAGATGGGGCAAATATCAGACAAAAATCTTGATAGTGCAGAGAAACCCAACATGCAGGTTTTTATATTAAATAGAAATAAACTAAGGAATCCAGTTAAAACTCATTTATCAACAGAGTGGATTAAAAATGCAAAATGTACCTAATATCTGTTGAGAATTAATATTTAAAATAAAAAGAAAATAGATGTTGAAAATAAAATTTAAAACAAGAATGAAAATAAAGAAATAAAATGATTGGGACAAAAAACAGCCATTGTGGTTGGCTGGGTGATTCTTCCCATGCATTTCAGACCTCAGACAGGATGTATGGCTTAATATTAAAAGGGATTTTGCACTTTGATAAGGTTGTAGGTTCAGTAGGAATACAAACAATTTTAAATTTGCATGCCCCTATTAATATGGCTTTAAAACTACATAATTCATTATGTTATAACAAAGACAGTACTTATTAAAATCCAAAATCATAGTTGCAGCTGTAGATACAATGCAGTCAGTCTATAAAATATGGATGAAAATCAACAGGGGTTTAAAAACTTGGACAGTACAAATGAAAAAATATCATATTTAGCAAATACAGATTATCATTGCCACAGATGTTGAATACAGTTTCTGTTCGACTGCTTATTGAACAGTTTCGCATCACAAAGAGTGTGTTTTCAGAGCACAATTGCATTAAACTAGAAATAAATTACAGAAAGGGAAGTAGCACTTCTAAGAACCATGGACAGTTTTTACTTTCCTGGCAGAATCTGAGTGATTCACTAAAACCATTTTTGTGAGAAATACACAACAGATATCGTGGCACCTCCTAATATACATCACGTGCCACGTGCAAGTCCAAACGCATTATGTGTCTTATGTGTCTCTCGAGGGGCACATGAAGGTGGACAGCTTGTTAATGTGTTAACTGATGAAGAATCTCAGTCAGCAGAGAGGTGATCACAGAGCTCCTAGGCTGCTGTGCTTGCCTTTGGTCAATTTATGCTGAAATTTTAGACAATTTCATATGGGCCATTTTTTCTTTTCACTCATTCTATATCCTGTGGGTTTGGCCGGACTCCTGAAAATCACTCCAAACCTCAGAGGGAATTTCAGAGGATAATTAGCTATTTGTAGCAACTCCTGGGCTTTGGCTGATCCCAGCTCTTGATCTCTCCTTTGATGTCCTTTTTCTCTAAGATTCACAAGCATTTCATCGATGAACCCTGGGTCTATTAGGGAAAAAGGGAATATTAGTTTACTGCTTATATTGTCCTCTCATTATTCTTCAATCCTTGTAAATATCCAAATATATTTATATTCCTTAATTGCAAAATTTTGTTTTTGGCTAGATTTATTGGGTCTATTCCCTCACCACCTAGAGCCAATTATCCCCTTGAAATTACCCCTGGATACTGGCTATTTCCAATGCCAATGGCTGTGTTCCCAAGGGTGTTCCAAAATTCCACTGGCTTCCTCTGTTTTAATAAAGTGTACAGGGAGCCTCTTATTATAAAACAAAATTCTTTCCATCAGGGTCTCAATCACCTCTTCTTTACCTGCACCTGAAATGTGATTGGACACTTGTCAGAAATCCTGGCTTGCTTTTTTAGTTTAAAAAAGACAATATTAATTTGTGAGTATTTGATGATATTAATTTTTTCCTCTTCACTTCATGTCATAAATTACCCTCACCTCTCTCCTATATTGACCACATGTTTTTGAGATATATTACAAATGATATTTGACTAGAAAAATCAGGTAAGAAAGGAGCCCACAGAATGATATCAACCTCCTTTTTTAAATTCATTGCCTTTAAAATATTGAAAACTCAGACTGAGTACTATAGTTAATAAAAAAATAGTAAAAATTTTCTTCCATGAACTGTAACAAATGATCTTCATGAATGCAAGGTATCAAAAATAAGTTAGTATATGGGAATATTGTAATCAATGCACACTTTTTCTGTAAAACTACAGCTTCTCTTAAGATAATAATAATAAAATAATAAAAACTTCAGTCAGATATTATAACTGTCTATGGAAGCTACAGTGAGATGATCACATGACATTATGGAATAATGCCAGGAGAAGAGGCAGTAGCCTCTGTACACTGCCACCACACAGTACACAGAATATTAATTTAAGTCTATACTTGCACACATTTAATTTTGTGGTTTATATTTTTCTAAAGGAGAGAAACAATTCTGTACATTATGATAAACAAATCAATAATTTAACAGTATCTTGCCTATAATCTTCTCTTGGCTAACAACTGATATGAAGATGAGGTACAAAGAAGAATAGGTAAAAAAATATATGTCAAAAAATGTATTCACAATTGCTTATACTTCATGTGTAATTCTAGGGTTTTCTCATAGCATATCATGAAAGAGAATGTAAACATTTGTACATGATTGATCTCTGTCTTCAGATGTATGCTTTTATATAATTCACCCCAAAGCATTTTAAAATATAGAGTTAATTATAATTAATTTAAAAATAACATAAAATTATAGATGAAATTTATCAATGAACCAAATAAGTCTTGCAGTTTTTCCACTTGAAATAATGCATCCTTAAAGTCTGCAGAAATGGAAATGAAATATTTGTTTTTACACTTTGGGGGACCATAGTACCCATGCAATATTCTAGTCACCCAAGGCAAACTTTCCATGTGGGTTATCTCCATGACACCTGTCAGTCTGCAGGTATCTAAATGGCCTCAGAGTTGCAATTTCTATTCAAATCTAAACAGAACATTTAATATTATATTACTTTGAACAAGCAAAAGACAATGCTGTATTTTCATTTTATTTTTTGTTTGCTTCTTAAAAACAATAGCACTTTGCATTTAAAATGGAAGAAATGAAAATACCTTAAAATTTTATCAGTGATTCACTAATTTTATTTACTTTTTCTCAATATAGTTAAATGTTTGTGAACCTCCCCTATTTGACATTTTCAAACTATTCAATTCATGAGGTAAGTAGAGCTACAAATTTTAGAGATACAGAATTTGAAATTCAAAGATATTTGAATGGCTCACATAGGTACAAAGCAAGTAAATGAAAACATATCGTCCCCTGAAGGCTGTGAAATTTCAACTCTGCTACAAAAAAATGCCACATGGAAATTCAAGCTAGAAATAAACTGGTCAGAAAATGGATTAAAAGTGTGGTCTATGTTTAGTGGCAAAGCCCCAGGATGTGTATATCCTTTGCACGTGATGTGCCACACTAATGAAAGAGGTTTATGTGAGATGTTATGGGAGGTATGGGAGGCAGAGATCACGGGAATCCCTGTAATTTTTGCGAAACATCTGTGTAATCTAAGCATCTTTTAAAATATATATGAAAAAAGAAAAAAAGTGAATATGTAATTGCCCAAAGTTGGAAACAACAGAGGTTTCCATCAACTGATGATTCGATAAAAACATTGTGGTGTATACACACAATGAAATATTATTCAGTGATAAGAAGAAATGAAGTTGTGATGCATATGACAACATGAGTAAACCTGGAGGACAATATGTCTAGTGAAGCAAACCAGCCACAAAAGGACAAATACTGTATGATTGCACTATTATGAAATAAATATATTGTATAAAATCATGGAGTTAATAATTAGAATATAGGTGACTAGAAAATAGAATGAGGGTAGAGAATTGAAAGCTGAGGGTTATACTGTGCAGAACTGGTAAAAATGTTGTTTTAAAATCTTTGAAAATGAATCGAAATAGTGAAAGCACATCATAGTGTTTGTAACTAGCAGAACTACTATATGGGTATGACAACGGTTGAAAAAGTAAGTCTAAGGTCATGTATGTTACTAGAATGAAAGCTATAATGTGTATCATGAGACTGTATAACATAGTGAAACTTCTTATAAAATATGAATATGGGTGATATTGCATATATAAGACTGTTTTTGCAAAATATAATTACAAATAAACCAGAGAGAAAGAAACAGAATAGTAACTATGTGTGGCAAGGGAAGCAAAGAGAGACTGAGAGATAATGAGTTTTTGTTTGTTTGTTGTTTATTATTATTATAACTGGAATAACGGAAATTCTTTAAAATGATTGCAGTGATGAATGCATAACGATGTGATTATACTGAGTTCCACTGATTGTATACACTTTTGATGGAGTTACGCTTTATTAATTTGTATCAATAAAATTGATTTGTTAAAAAATGAATAAAAAGTAGAAAAAAACAAAAAGAAAAAAAATTTTAAAAATGAATGTACAGCTTGAGTGGGTCTCATAAAATAGTAGCCTCCTATCTCTATTCAGATTCTGTTTGGACATAAAGTAATGAATATTAATATTTAAAGAATATTTCTAGTGAGTCAGGATGCATAGAGTTTGTGTATATTTACTCAGTTTACCTTTCAGGCAAAGCTATGACCTCCAATATACTCATTTTATGACTAGTAAATGATAGAATAATATCCAAACAATGGAAAAAGCTCTGAAAGTTTTTATTTTACTGCTGTCACATTCAAACAAATCAGTTCAGCCATCAGGGAGACTAAAGGAGAATGATTTGAAGTAGTCATTATCAATAAAGAGAATAAAATGAATAAATGAAAGTTGGTAAATGTTTTTATGCTTATGTCATTCCTCATGTTGATTGTCCCAGGTTTTTAGATATTATTTGCCTTCATTTCACCAGGTCCAAAGCAAAGTATACAAAGATGTCAAACTGCACCACAGTGACTGAATTCCTGCTAACCAGATTTTCTAATGTGTGGGAGCTCAGAGTTATTCATGCCATGCTATTCCTACTGATGTACTGGCCATCCTCATGGGAAACCTTCTCATAGTCATAGTAACCACCTTCAACCATAGTCTTCATACACCCATGTACTTCTTCCTTAGGAATCTGTCTGCTCCGGACATGTGCTACATTTCTGTCACTGTACCCAAGGCATGTGTCATCTTCCTGCTTGACAACCGGGTGATCTCCATTGTTGCATTTGCAGCTCAGCTATTCCTTGTGCTCTTGTTTGGTTCTGCTGAGATGCTATTACTCACCATCATGGCCGTGGACCGCTATGTGGCCATCTGCCAACTCCCCCGCTATGCTGTGATCATGAACCCATTATCTGTCCTCAGATGACATTGGATTCTATATTTATTTGTTTTATCTGTGCAAGAGTGAACACTAGTAACACTTTCCGATCATCCTTCTGCCAGTCCAATGTGGTCCATCAGGTCTTCTGTGACATCTGTTCTCTGCTGTGGCTCTCTTGCTTTGACACCTTCATCAATCAAGTTGTAATTTTTGTCTCTGTGGGGGTGATTTCTGGTGTTTGCTTTGCCTGCATCACCATTTCTTATATTCACATATTTTCTACTGTGCTTAAGATTCCAACCAGAGGAGAGAGAGGAAAGGCCTTTTCTACCAGTGTCCCTCACATCCTCATGGTGAATGTCTTTGTCTGCTTAGCTGTCACTTTGTATATGAAGCCAGTCTTCAACTCTCCCACAATTCAGGACATGATTATTTCTGTTTCCTATCCTATGGTCTCTCCATTCTTGAATCCTATGATTTTATAGTCTTCAAAACACGTAGATAAAGGAGGCTTTAAGGATACTCTTAAGCAGAAAAATGTTTAAAGGAAAATAATAGAATTCAAGTCATTTCCCCTTGATGAGGTGAGAGGAAAATGCTTCAAAATTAATTTTCTGGCCTATTTTCATCTTTGTGGGAGCTGAAGACATATGTAGGGACTGTCGTTATATTATGAGTCAGTATAGAAACAAAACAAATTTTCTTCGTTAGGTTTCCTTCAAAAAAGGCACATTTTCTGATTCTGGAAATTTGCTGAAGACTCACACCTTTTGCTAAATAGTCCTCTTTCCAATTAGTCTGCTCTGAATCTGGGGAGACATAAAATTGATAAATTATTATGTCTCTCTGACCTATTTGCGCAATTGTCAGACAGAAAATCTTTCATTCAAACATATATCTAAATATCCCTAAAAATGTAAATTATAACATCTGTAACCTGGTCATAAAATAGCATTAAATATTTTCCTTCAAAATTAAAGCAAAATCTTAAGAAGTTTTTGTAAGTAATTCAGATCAATAAAAACTTATCCTGCTTGTCTTAAGGAAGAAGTAAAAATATTATATAAGTAATACTTTTACTCAAAGTAAACAAATGCCTTTTACAAAATATAAATTGATATATGTTGGATCTACTTGGGATTTAGATAATTTGATGGCAAGTATTAATTTCTCCAATGTAAGAAGACAAAAATAAGGCAATTATTTTCCTATTTCATATATAATGTTTCTAATCCATAGCTTCAATATATTTAGAAGGCAAAATGATGAAAATCTACATTTAGGAGAGTTTCAGATTGGTTTCCCTCATATGATAACCCATAATCCATAAAGTAATGCTTAATTTGTGCACAGTACTCTCCAATGGATGATTGAAATGCCTGACATATTAAAGAATTTCTAAAACATATACTATTTTGAGTGGTAGTAACAAAATTATTAATTTTCAACACTTGATCAGGAAGTTGGGGAAGATATTGTCATTAATTATACCTGGATCTGATGTTAGTGTCAATTCTGTTATTTCTAAGATTATTTCCTAGGGTGCTAATATGGTAGTAAACTGATGCATTTTAATACCTTACAAACATTTATAATACATAGCATTTGCAACAAAATTATACTGAGTAAAATCCTCATATATAATTTTGCATTTATACATTATATATATGCAATTTTGTAAATGCATTTTGTAGCTGTAATGTATAAACCATAATATAGTTTAAAATCATGACAGGAAAAAAAAGTAAAATAAAATAATGACAGGGAAAATATAACGACAGGAAAATAAATTTAATATAAGGATTTATATTTAATCAGCACTAACATTTTTATTTCAGCAATGCACAATACAAATCACCTGCCAAAGCCCTAAAACAAATGGCCCTCTTTACCTTTACAATTTATAATGTTGCTTTGAAATATCTGTTCAAATAACATCATAGCAATTATATACACAAAATAATATAGCATCACCCTAATGAAAGCAAAAATTATAACCCCCCCACCAAAAAAAAGAAATAGAAATATCATATTTAAACAATTTAAGGTATGGTTCATAGCAATGAATAGAAAAAAATATATGAAAAATCTGGTAGACAAATTTGAACTATCCTATTTACAACTTGTCCTAATTGACATTTCATAGCCCTATATTTGTACAACATAACTGCAGGTAATAATTTTACTTCACATACACACTGAATATTTACCAAAATAGAACATATTCTGTGTCATGATGAAAGTTTCCACAAAGTACAAAAGAGTGTAATCATACATCATATGATCATTTACATCAGTAATCAACAGAGGAGAGTTATTGAAATTATTGACTATGTTTACATGTCAATTTCACATTACAGTTCTATTAATATGCTTTGTGTGTTTATAAACTTGTTGCATAAATGTTTAGGGTTCATATGTCTTCTTGGGCAATTGACTCCTTTATCACTGTGAAATGATTAATCATATCTACTTATTAATAGTTTTTGCTCAGAAATCTTCTCTTACTGTTATTAATAGAACCACTCTAGGTTTTCTTTTATTCATTTTAGCATCTGTATATCTATCTATTACTTTTAACCAATTTGTGCCTTTCCATTTCAAGTGCATTTCATGATGGTAGCAAAAAGTTGATTTCTTACTTTTTAATCCTACCTGATAATGACAAATTTTTAATTTTTGTATTTATTTCTTTTTAATAATCATTATAATTTTTTGATTTTTGGGTTTAAATTGTCATGTTGCTATTTACTTTCTCTTTGTATCATTGGTAACGTTCATTTTTTCCATGATTTTATCTTCATTTGGATTTATAAACTATATTTTACCTTCTTTGCTGGATTGTTAACTATAGGTCTTTATTTTCTAATGTTGGTTACTGTTTTGTGTTTGTAGTATACATATTTAATGTCTCAGTATACATTCATTTGATATTATACCATTTCTTGTGAAATATAAAAAGCATGCCATATTATACAATAGCATGCTTCTATTTCTCAAATCTCTTTGGGCTATTTTGATATACATTTTACTTATAGCTATGTTACAAACCACCAAATACATTATTGCTATTTCTGTGTAAATGGTCTATTATCTTCTAAAGAGTTTTCCATAATAAGAAAAATATTAATCTTAAGTGATACATTTTGAGTTTCTAGTTCTCTTCATTGTTTGGGTAGATATATATTTTCATTTCCCTTCTTCCCAGAAAATATTCTTTGACATTTGTTGAAGTGTGGGAGTGCTGGTGGTAGAGTCTCCAGCTGTTGCATATCTACATATGTTTTTAATTTATCTTCATTTTTGAAAGTTACTTCTACTGAAAACAATTTAAGTGGTCACTTTTTCATTCAACAATTTAAAAATAGTTTTCTACTCTATTTCTTTGCTTCTAATAAGAAATATGATGCCACTATTATCTTTGTCTTTCTGTATATAATGTTTTCAAATCTTTGGTGGTTTTTTGATCTCTTTAGCACAACATTTGAACTTCTGTCATTGATTTTCTTTGGGCACGCATCTTCATATTTTTTGTGTTTGGTATTCATTGAGCTTTCTGTATATGAGGCATTATACATTTTTATCAAACTTGGAAAAGTTTCAGCCAATAAATCTTGAAATAATGTTTCTGACTAATCCCTTATTTCTTTCAGTTACATAAATTATATTCATTAAAATCTCTTTAAAGATAATTCAAATTGGATGACTCTTATTGCTCAATCCTGTGCAGTTATCTCGTATATTATATTTTTTTAAAATCCAGAGGTTCCTCTAGGGTCTGTTGATTTCTTCCTGTCTCTATTAATATTTTGAAGACATGGAAAATAGTTATAATGATAATAACGCTTTTAATTTACTTGCCCGTCAATTCTAATATTTACCTCAGTTCTAGGCTAGAACTTATTGATTGCTTTTATCTTCATCACATTTGATTTTCTTGTTTGTGTCTGTGTATGTATGGTAATCCTTCCTTGCAAGCCAGATATTGCCAGTTTTATGTTTTTACTTATGTATATTTTATTACTACAGATATACTTTGGTTTAACTCAGATTCACAGGTAAGACATTTGTAAATAGTTTAATCTTATTAAATATTTCTTTAAAAATTTGTGTGGGACCCTAACAGTGTTAGTTCCAGGCCTAATTATTCCCCTTGACTTAGCCGATACCATCCTGAATAATTTAGCATCATGATGTGTTCCACTTACCTCTCAGTTCAGGCACATTTTCCATCCCTATGTGAGTACCTGGCACTGTTCACACAAATCCTTTTGGACAGTTCCTGGATTAACCTTGAACAGTTTCCTCACATGTGAGCTGAGAACAGCTCTTTGCTGAAAACTTGATGTTAATATTATACGGATTTCCAGGTTTTTTTGTTTTTTATTTTTTTCTGTCTAGACCTCTCTTCTCTGTCACTCAGTCATATAAACACTAGTAAGCTTGTTCTAAATCTCCAATCTGCCACCTCAACCCAGGTAATTCACTAGACTATATCTCTGATCTTTCATGTGTTCTACCATAAAATTATTTCAATGCTATCATGTGTGACAATAATAAATGGTGTTTTCCTTACTAATTTTCTATCTTTCAGGGGTCTCTGTCCTTCACTGCCTGATATCCAATGTCTGGAAATCTGTTTTTTTGTTTTGTTTTTCGGGAAGTTTTGAATTTTGGGTTGTTTCAAGAAGGAGGACCCCAGAAAGCCTCAGGTGTTATCATTCAAATGCTTCAGTTATTGCCTTGAGTGGTGTTTGGATTTAGTTTTTTACATTTAAAAATTGGAACACTATATAAGTGATTGGATATCCCTTTTGATATTAGGTAATAAAAACAACCTGGCTTCTCTGTTAGACACCTTGTTATATGTTTTCTATCACTCTATCATGTGCAAGCCCTGAGGGCATCCAGAAGTAAGGTTTTAAAGTCATCATTTGAATGAGGTCAGGTTTAAGTTCCTGGACTCTGCTGAAAACATCATGAGTGAGCTGGGAAGTGGTCCATTTTCTCCAGGTCCATTTGAGGCTTCAGATGAGATTGTAGTCCTGGTTGAAAGTTTGAAGCAATGTTATGAAAAATCTGAGTCAAAGAAATTTGACTGAGGTGCTCCTGGTTTCCTGACTTAATAAAATCAAAAGATAATAAATATTTCTATCATGAAATTGCGATGCATAGGGAATTATTTTTAGACAATATTCTGCATTAAGTAATATTTTTTATATCTGAAGTGATATGATGCCATAAAAACAGCAAAGAGAGAGACAGAATGTGGATTTGAAATCAAATTTTAAACTTTGAGAATACTTTGAGAATAGGGTGAAATATGAATGGTGCCATCATGAAGTTAATAGACGTATAATGGTTTTAATAAGGCTGATATGGAGGGCCTATAGGAAGGCAAGAAGTTCTTGTTGAAAACTTAAGTAAGGTTGATTCCAGTTAAGTAGCAGTAGACGGCTTAACAACACTGTTGCTTGCAACAATATTGAAAGTAAGAAATGTGACTCTTGATCTGGCTGAAATGACAAGGAGATTTTGAAATTGCCTTGACGATGCTGCATGAGTTCTTCTTTATTGTTTATAGTAAAATTAAAGTGGAAAAGGAAAATTGAGGGAAGGAATGTTAAACAGGAAAGAACTGGAAACTGATAGATTGAAAATTAATAGCATGTCCAAATTTCAAATGAGAGTAATATCAACAAATGGCTTCTGAGTTAATATCGAAACCAGGACAGTGCTAGGAAAACTGGTATCAGACAATGACCTCAGAGAAGAAAATCCTTCAAATCCCATTGAAAAGGGGAATAGAAGAAGAAATAACCAAGAAGTTCTTTCTAGCAAATCCAGCAAAACCCCTTAGAACCACCCCTTGCAATTAGAGATAAGTGATCATTGAAACAAAAACAAGGATGCTGCTGCTAAAGATTTCAAACTGAGCAATATTAAATATAGTACAGAAGTAAACATTCTTCAAGAAGAATATTCTATTTATTTACTTCTTTCCTGTCTCCTTCTCTCCTAGCATCTTCTCATAGAACATAACTGATTTTCTCCCATACCCCAAAATATTCACCTGGAATGCCCAATACCCCTTTTAGTAACTAATTTGGTTCTTAATACTGACTCTACTTTTTGTAGCACTTTATTTTATAGAAGAGGAATTTGAGGAAAAGAGAAGTTACTAACTTGCTTAAGATCACACAGATTGTTTAGGATTCAATAAAGGGTAACCAACAGTAAAGTAGTAGTGGACATTTTTATTTTTGGAAACATTACTCTCAATTTAATTCAGAAAATATTTTTCATGTATTTTTATGCCTAAATATCCTTGCTGGATAATTTTTTATGTTAAATTTTTATATTCCTCCCAATAATTTTATTTTATTGGAGGCTATTTTACAGATGAGGGTAACTTAAATGATGTGCATAGAGTCAAATAATTAATAAATAGAGGAATTGGGAATCATCCAGATTCATGTCTTTTGTGGTTTAAGTATTGAATCATGTACCTCACCAAAGACAAATACTTAATCTTAATCCACATTCCTGCGTTAGTGAACCAAACCATATGTTATATATTTGAATATGTTAAGGTAAGTCAGTGTGTGGACTCATTTGTTAATAGAATCTCCTATATAGATGTGATAAAAACCTAAATTGCATGTCTAGAGTAGCCAGAAGTCAAAGAAAGACACAGGAGGATACCAAAGACGTTGCCATGTAGCAGAAAGCTGGCATCATAACACTACCATCTCTGAAAGAGAGCATGACTGTGATGGCATCTTGATTTTGGCTTGTTTCTGCCAACACATTATGTGGTATTTGTTTATGCCAACTCATTTTGTGTTATTTTTCATAGCAGCACTAACAAACTAAACTGGTATATAATTTCTCATGCAAAGGATGCCCCTGTTTCTAAATCTGGACTTCAACTTAGACTTTCCTTCCACCTTACAGGTACCAAGATATTCCCAGAATCAAAGTTGTCTGGACGATGGTTATGCCATATCCTTGGATGGGGTAAGAAGTAGAAAAGGAAGCTACAAGATGTTTTGTATTTTCCAGTCTTTTCTTTCTTGAGCTGTTGCCACACATCTGTCTGATAATAAGCTCTCCTGCCACTGGGGGTTAAATGAAAAAGTAGTCTAGGATTTCTCTCCGTTTTCCTCCAGTGGATAATTCACATCAATGTCTCATGAAGTAGAAGAACATATTGATTAGCACTCAGGCTTATAAACAAGATCAGTCTGGGTTTAAATCCACTTCATGAGATTATGTATAAACCAGATGATATACTGCACATAGCAGGACTGATACATAGAATGTGCTCATTATTTGTTAATTCACATGATATTCACATTTCCTTTAACTGCAATAATGGGTTCAGGGAATGTCAACATCACTCTCAGATATTTTAGTGCAGAGAACAAACACTCATAAAAGATTTTAGAATTATGAAAATTTTGAATCAGTATTTAATACAACAAAAGTTGTCCTTTCTTCTCTCCTCATTTCAGAATCGTCCAGCATCCTACCAAGCATAGAGAAAAATAAAAGTTGCTATAGAAATAATTTGAAACAATTACTGCCGTAAACCTGCATCAATCACACTATGATCTCTCATGTCCTGTATTGAAGATGACAGCCAATGATGGCCTTTTGCCCTATGGTAGGTGGCATTCTTAGCATGATACATGCATTATTTCATATAACCCCATGACAGTCCTATGAGATAAGTACATTGTAGTACTCTTTGTACAGATATGAAAAACGGAGTCATAGAGAGACTAAGAAGTTTGCAAACCTTCACCTACTTAGTAAGTAGAAGTACCAATGTTAGGAGATTTAGTCTATTGAATTACAAAGCTTTTGCTTTTAAACATGATTAAAATTTTTAATATTAAAAGTTTGTCTAGTTTATATGTCTATCCTCAGAACATCAACAGTGGAACAACAGAACAGTTTTTCACTGACCAAGATATTTTCACATGTTATCTTGTGTAGTCCTCCAATGAGCACTATAAGACAAGTATTACTGGGGTTGATTTATAGGCTCTGAGTGACACATGCAACTATAGTCCCATATTAGAATATTTTGTGCCTTATATCTCAAATTCTAAGATCAATTCCACACCTCAGCCATAGAGAGCCTGCTAAACTAACCCAGTTGACTCACTCACCGCAACCCCTTGGTCACAGATTCCACAGCCCCATCAGAGAAAAGAACAAGCTTGCTTGGCTGCCATCTTGGATGAAGTTGTTAATTTTAACCCTCTGGGAGATAATAGTTCATAGCATCTTTAACTCCTTTTACATGAGCAATATCTATTTAATGCTTCTTTGTACCCATAAATGAAAATATTAGTAGGGACAAATTCTGGGGATTCCTCAGCATAAAAGACAACATAAGCAAAAACAGCCACATTTTACAGATGCTGTTTGGTGCTAAGTTTCTACCCCATTTTCATCCAGACTCCAAGGGACCAAGGGAGCTATCTCCAAGCAAAACAAAGTCTTTCTAAAAAAGTGCTTATGTATGCTGTCTTCAGGGATCTGCTACTCCAGGGTAACTTTCATTTGTTGCTGATTCCATAGTACTTACAATTCCTAATTTTTCTGCTTTAACATAGTTTGTTACTTTCAGAGCTTTAAATCAGGTTGGAGTGCAAATCAAATAATGCTTTTTATAACATATTATGTCTGCCATGAAGAAGGCAAGACTAGCAAATGTGCCATGAAGAGGCATTGGAAAAGATGTCCTTCAATGGTTAGGTTTCTCCCCATCAATTTTTGCTGAAGCCTATTGGAAGCTTCGACTAATGAAATTCATATCTGAGCTAGGGTTATTGTGGCCCATATTCATAAGATTGTATAAGCCTATAAAACAAAAATAAACTCAGTCTATGAATTCATAGATATTTAGAAAGTCTCTCTTAGCAATAACTTTTGAAGCATTAGTTGATGCAAAAGAAATTTATTTAAGGCAAAAATTGATGAATTTACAAAGTAGCATGTAGTGAGGGATCAGTGGTTGCTGACTTCATGCAAAGTGTACCTAACAGTAAGATGCCTTGTCATGGAAAAAACTTGTTACTTCTCTAAACACATTTGGAAGGGTAGGAACAAACAGTAACCCCATTGTTAATACTTTTCTCTTAAGGTGCCACTACAGATTTCAATTTACAGATAAGTTATATTTTAACAGGTTTCTACCATTACAGATTTTTATGAATAATGATCGTGATAACCAGACTATTTAGAAAAGCAGTCTCCTCACATATTATGGACATAAACCTGACATAAGGAAATAAAAAATCTTATATTTAATTGTTTTACTTATTTAAAGTCATAATATTCTTTTCATAATGAAATCAGTTTAGAAAATTTGTGGAAGAATCCCAAGAAATCCCCATAAGTACCATAAATCAGGTAAGCATTAATCATCTTTAGTATACCTTTTAATGATAATTTTCTATGCATATATGACATTTTGACAGTTGTAAGCCTAAGATGTATGATGTTTTCTATCTCACATTTTCTACTCTGTATTATATCTAAAATACATTTCCACATCATTAATTCTTCTTACAAAACTCTTTGATGTCTACCACATATGTATAATTATATATCATTATACATTGCACTGTTCCATTTAGACATTTGGGCTGTTGTAAATTTTTCACTTTCATAAAATTATCATGAAATATAACCTGTATTCTAATTTTTACCCACATTTTTTTAACCAGCATAAATTCTTAAGTGTTGGAGTGTTGACCAAGTGGCACAACCAATTGCAAAGACATATAAAGTCAAATTTATTTCCAGAAAGTTTTCTACCAAAACACACACACAGAAACACATACCAGATAATATAGCTCTCATACATCTTTGTTATTTGTGAGTTAAAAATATTTCACAGTTTCAATTGCATTTCTTTGATAGCTTATGAAGTAGGGTATTTTGAGGGGGGTCTCTTTTTTTCGTTACTTATTTTCCAATAGATTAAGTAGACTGTGTTTTTGTAAGAGTCTTGTGTCATACTCATTGCAAATATTTTCAGGTGGATTTCTGTAACTGCAGTGCTATACTGTCAAGTGGAAAGGTGTTAGCACCCTTGCTGAAAAGCTCAAAGAATGCTTCTCAAAGACACGTGAGATTCATATATTCGTGTATTGCAAGAAGGAAACTTACAAGCTGGAGAAACAGTCCAGGGTGGCAGCTGGATCCAAGTGCTACTCTGCTATTCAAGTAGGGATATACAGCAGTATATATAGGAGTATATAAGAACAATGCCAGGGACATTATAAATCACAGGACTTGGGGGTATTTGCTGGAATGTCCATACCTTTTCTTAATGTTCTTTCCCCCGTCTCTGTGCAGAGACCCTTATCTTTGTGGTCACAAGACTGTGTTTCTAGTTCTCTTTCCCCATACTTGGCCTGTCCACCATCCCCAGCCTTCTCTTCTTCATTAGCTTCCACAACATAAGCCCAACTCACACCTTGGACATGAAGGCAGAGATGGGTAGGGACTACCAACACATGGCTCTCAACAATATTGACAATAAAGATTTAAGAATAGCAGGAGCCACATGCAGCACATTGTGACAGCTTCACGTACTCCAAGCAGGTCATCAGGCTTATCTGGAGTAATGGTTGCACCCATGTCCCTCTCCTGCCACAGTCCAGCTGAAAAAGTCATACAAAGTATGTTTTCATATACTTTGCAACCAGCGGGCTTGCTTTTGGATTTTAGTTTTCTTGTGTCCTACTGCCCCTGAGGTTTAGCCCATGTATAGCAGGAGGTGTTAGCAATAGTACGTATACCTCCTTCTTGGGCTATGAGGAACACTAAGGTAATGTGCTTAGCAATCACTATTTTGGCTAGAAAGTCTAATGATTATGCTGAGCCTGAAATGATCATGCTATGAACTCAGCAATGTCACTCAAGGTGGGTAATAGATTGTGTATCATGTGTTCATGGGTGCTTACTCCCACTTGGGATGGAAATGTTCTGTATTTACCAGGCACAATGTTTCCAGTCCCCTGGACTGTCACCCCAAGTGTGTTAAGCTCTTCTAAGCCAGCTTCTGTTATCCTACCCTTCCTCCAGGCTGCCCTAACCTCCCAACATCCTAGAAATCATGTTGAAGGTGCAATGGGATAAAAAGGGGATGATCCACTTACACTGCCTTCCAGGGAACTGCTGAGTTCAGCTTCCAGCAGACTTAGTAAGACAGGCAGTCCATCCAGTAAGAAAGATGTCAGGATGTAGATGGCAAAGCTCCTTTAATGAGCAGCCATAGAAGTTCTCACACAATGCTAGCTGTCTGTGAATACCGGGTGATATTGCAAGTCCATCTAATTCTATGTTAGAGGGCCCATCTTTTAGTGCATTGTGCTGTTAGTGGGATCCTTGTTCAGAGGAGATGTCATCTGTATAACTGAAGTGGTGGCAGAGTCACTTTTTCAAGTTATCTAATGTATGTACTGTGTCTGTAAGATGAACTAGAAAACCAAGGTCATAAACTGAATAGGTGTCTACCATTTCTGATTGGATGGAGAAAGAAAGCTGATATAGTACACTTTGTCATGAACAGTCCATGAATCCTATCTGGAATAGTTCCTAAATACATTTTTTTGTCTCTGTCTTGTAGTTGACATCACTCACATTATAAAATGGCAGATTGGGCCTGTTTTAATGAGACAGGTATTCTGCTTTCTTGGGCCCATAATTCACTGTCAGAGTTTTGATGTCTAGTTCAGTGGTGGATCCATTCAGTAGTGGAAGCAGCCATCGTAGTTCATCTATTTCATGGCTGTCATTGTCCTTATCTTCTGGGTATGGTTCATCCTCTGTCTTCTTCCCAGGAGCATCTCCATACTCTTTGAGGTGTGAAGCAGCTCAGCATATCCTTTATCAGCTAACCTTTTCTCATGATATTCACCTTACACTGGGTCATTCCATGAGCTTCAAGTTGGTGTGATGGTTTGAAGCTGTATTTATCCCAGAATAATATGTTCTTAAAGTTAATCCGTTCCTATAGATGTGGACCCATTGTAAGTAGGATCTTTATGTCAGTAGAATCTTAAGTTAACATGTGACCCACCTCATTCAGGATAGGTCTTAATTCTTTACTACAGTCCTATATGAGAGAATGAAATTAAAACAAAGGTAAGGAAAGCCAAGGATGCAAGAAGGCAAAGCAACAAAACCTGGAAGAGAAGGGAGAGACCAGCAGTCACCGCATGTGTTTTGCTATGTTGCAGAGCAACCTAAGATTGCTGGCAGTCAGTCATCAGGATGAAAGCATTATCTTGATTATGACTTGATTCAGACATTTTCAAGGCTTCAAAACCTTAAGCTTGTAATCTAATAAATTCCCATAGTTAAAACCAATGCATTTTAGGGTATCTGCTTTAGGCAGCTTTAACAAACTAGAACAATGAGTAACATAGATGGTGCCCTTCCAACTGCAAGTTGTTTCCAAAAGTCTCTCCCACACACTGGGAATGGAGACCCTTTAATTTTCCCATCATTGTTCCCTCCTTTAACCTGACAAGCCATCTACACCAGCACATGAGTCAGCCAACAGGTAAAAGGGGGAAGGGTTTGGGTCCAAGTGTTCCAGGGCTAAGAGGACCACTCATATTTCAGCCAATTGGGTGCTGCTTTTTTCTCACAAAAAGAGGTACATAATCTGCCTGACCCAAGAGAAATGGCAGCTAATTCCCATACAAAATTTCCAGGTCAGGTGATAATGTTGTAAAGCTGAGGAATTCTACCCAGAAAACAGAAGACAAAATTCAGATGACTGAAGTAACAGATAATTATACTTTACACTGAATGTGCTTGCTCTTTATTTCCCTTGGCATTTTCTGGCCTCTCAGTTGATTTAAGCTTTTTAATCACTTACAGACAATTGTAAACTTTCCTCTTTGACACCCACAAGGTAACTTTATACTATATTGGCCTTTCTAATGTTATTCTTTTCTTACTATAGTTTCAATGTCTGCCTAAATCCACTCAATCATTTAATAAAACCATCTAACCATGTGTCATATTCATAATTATTTTCCTTTAGGAGCCACCAAGCTCCCTTTAATTGCAGGAAGTTTAAATGAATAAATTGCCTGTCTGAGTAATTTAATTCCATCTCTAAGTGATGTTCAGATGGACAAAACCATCAAGGAAAGGATAGCTAGCATTTAAAACCTAGCCACATGACAGTAAGAACAAAGACTCCCTCTGTAGTAAGATATCATCTGTGGGCTTTTTGTAGGAGCTACCTAATTTATCCAGATAATCTTTAAAAATAGAACTTAGATAGTGAGAACATAAAGGAGTGTAAATATTTGTATACTCACTCACTTTATAAGACCATAGAAGAAAGAATGACTACTACCACTACTTATGTCAAGTATTTCATTTTTTAAATTTCGGTTTGATTATCTTTATATATAGCTTATATATAAACTATATATATATATATACCTGATAAAAGACTATTTGTGTTACTCATGTTATTAGTGTCGTAATTATATTATTGGAAAATATAGTAGGGATATTTTGGCCTCCCAAAAATCATTGGACTTCCCCCCCTGTCAAAATCCCAATCAATATGTAAAAGTGTGGAAATGGATAGAGTTGATGGTAATGCATTATAGTGAGTATAATTAACACAGCTGGTTTATAAAAGGGATCATGGCTGAAAAGGGATAGTCTAGGGATGTAATTGTCAAAAGACAGCTGGAGAATAATCTAGGGCCTGAATAACATATGAACCTAGATGTGGATGAGGATTCTGGTTAATAGTACATATAAAATAATGATATTCTATGAGCTAGAACAAATGTAAGTAAGTATTACAAGGTGTTAAGAATACGGAAATGCATGGGAAAAAAACAATTAATGTAACTTATGGTCGGGACTTAACAGGAATATTTTAATATTCTTGCATCAATACAAAAGAGGGTACTGTGTTAATAATAGGAGGTATGGAAAAATATACCTAATTTATGCTATAGACCATAGTTAGTGGTAATTGTCTGATGATGTTCTCTCATAATCTTTAACAAATGCTCCACAACAATGTAAGGTGTTGGTGGAAGGAGGCTGTATGGGAAATGAGCACCTATGCATGAATGTTTGTAAGCTCACAACTTCTCAAAAAAAAATATGCACACACACTCACACATATCCCAAACACAGGAATATTGCAGTTCACAAATTGTTATTCAGGTTACCAAGATTTCTCAAGCAGCAAGGAAATATTCACCTGCAAACAAAAATGTAGCTGTGAGGGCAGGGATTTTGTTGGCAGTTTCATAAACAAATAGTAGGAAGTTGGATAGGTTTTGGTAATTGAAGCAGGGACTTGTTAGTCTTGTAGGGGAACATTAGTGTAAGGTGGACTTTATTTTTATTTGTGTCAGATATGCTTAATTAGACGTTTAATAGCTTTTCTGTGTCAACTTCTTAATAAGGTCTTTCCAAAGAGGATGAGTGTCACATAATTCAATGCTAGTTTGAGGACTTTAAGTTTTTTGGTGGTTCTGAGAAAACCCCATGTTTACATTGCACTTTCTAAACAAAACTTACCAGTTACCACGTGCAAACTTGTCAGGAAATTATGTTTCACTAACTTGATGGCTGTATTTAGGATAATCCCAGAGAACATCTGGAGTCCATTTCAGACCATCATTTTCTCCTCTCATGAAAAGAGATATTTAGATAACTTAATTTAAGAAGAAAAACTGGACCTTGCTGTAAGAATCAATAATTAGCTACTGAAAGAGCATTCTAGACCATTATTTTCTCTCTTATGTCTTCTATAATCCACACATTTAAAACCTGTGATAAGATGGGAAAATCAATTATTCTATGATTTTGAACTGGACAGGTGAACTCTATAATTATACTAAAAAATATAAATGCATCCCACAATAAGTGCATAAAATTGGACAGATCATAGTTTGAAGCAGCAAAACTCTAAATATAAATTTGGTCTCTTAAGGTGAAACATGTGAAATATATCTATATTTGGAAACACAATATCCTGTCTAGTTTGCATGTGGTAGCTGTTAGGTTTTATATTTATATTATGGAGCAAATGTTGTAATTAAATCCCAACAAAAATGTTTGGTTATTTACCATTACTAAGTGACCTAGATCATAAATTTTCAAAATCATGACATTAAGGAATTTTGATAATAAATTCATACACAATTTTTTTGGTTCTTTAGATTGGAGATAGGATCTGCCCTTTTGATCTGATTTTGGCATGCATAGCTCCTGGTTTATATAGAAGTGGAGATAAAACACTGCTTTTAATTTCTATTGCTTTAGGTTCCTAGGCTATTCAAGAAATAACATGAAATGGGCTGGTTTAAACAAGGGGCATTTATTATCTTATGGCTTGGTCCAATTCAAAACATCATTAAGGGAGTGCTATATCCCCTAAGACTATGGCATTCTGGGGGTGGCTGCTGGCTGTCCTTGGCTCTTGTCATGTGGCAAGGCACATCACATAATCTCCTTATCTCTTTCATCTCCTCTGGGCTCTGTTTCAACTTCTTGCTTCTTGTGGCTTTGTCTCCCTCTGTCTGAATTAAATCCACATATAAATGACTCCTTTAATAATATTAAGCCTTATCCTGACTGAGGTAAGTCACATCTTCAATGAAGGAGCTTCATGAAAGATCTTACTTACAATGGGTTCACATCCCAGGAATGGATTAAATTTAAGCACATTTTTTTTTCTGAATTACATAGAGCTTCAAACCACCACACTTACCTTATTTTTTGTCAGTGTTCCAGTGCATGATCTCCAACATCTTAAATGTTTTTTCATTGCATTGTCACATCCAAACAATCACCCAACCACAACAACAAAAAGAAAACCTCCCACTTAATAAAACTTGATGAGAGACTTGGTGAGCAAGGATAACATGGCACACAATGATGCAGACCTGAATTGAACACTTCTATAGCCAGTAATACTCAATCTTTCAGATCAAGTTGGAGAATAAGCACATGGTGACTCAAGAATTGAGAATACTTAGATCATCATAATTGTGTGCTCTAGTAAATATTTGATCAGGAAATTACTACTTAATAGTTCAGGCAGTAAATAAAGTCACTGTTGGCCTCAGGGAATTCACATGACCCCAATCTACCTTGACAAACATTATGTTCATCTGAGCTAATAGTCTGCTTATGAAGATAAAGTTGGCTACTCAAGACTTACACCATGACACTAAAAGTTCTTACTTCAAGACTTTCACTAACCCTAAATTCAATCTTAATCTATCATGATGTAAACATTTCCCAATCCCAAACTATTCCTTGCAAGGAAAATCCTTCCTAAATCATTTGAACTCATCCTAAGAACCATATTCTTCCTAACTTTCTCCTTCTGGGTTCTTTGAATATAATATTTTCCCTGATCGAGTGAGTTTAATAAATAACTTTTGCTTAATCACCAGTGATAATAAGGAAGTCCCTGTTGTATAGTTTAACATATTTCCTTAATGTGAAATCAAATGATAATATAACAGCATGTTATAGGTCATCATTTAATATGTAACAATGCAATGTTATTTGTAGTGAAATAGAAATTTGAATAAAACTGACAGAGTGTCAAATATAATTTTCTGGGTTTCAGTACATACGACGTGTGTGGGAGAGAGGGAAATCAAACATCAGATAATGAGAGTTATTATTTAATGTCAAATATAAATATTGGAAATAGTTCCATTAATTTCATTAGCCTTAATTATTATATTTATCCTATATGATTAATGAAATTGAAAAGTAGATACTGGATAATATACCTGGCACAACAGCAATTAATTACTTTTTTAAGAAATAGTATAGAAAAATTTTAACATCTTTAAGTTGAAATAAGATGAGGATGGATTTAAATTGGAAAATATGTACAACAACATGGCCAACAGCATTATATTGAAACTGTCAACTGACAGATAACAAACTAAGATGCAAGTATACACTGGCATTAATTTGGGGTTGCAATTCATGGAGCACAAATTCAGGTAGCAACCCAAATCATGTCTCTTGCGATTTCCTGGTAAAGATTTTTAAAGAAATAAGAAGACAAGGAGATAATTTGCTTGTTGTTGGTAGATATGTGTGGTACTCCAAATGTCCTTGTGGTTAATAGATTACTGAGCTGTCTGTATCATGCAGTTTTTTTTATGGTGTCAAGATTTCCTTAGGGTTTTAAGGAAATTTATTACTTAAGGATTTGCATACTTTGGGAGTTTGTGACATCTGGCTGAGCCCTTTTGACTCCATTTTAAATCTCCTAACCATAGTAACTCTATTTTGCTTTATTTAAACATTTATTCACTGTTTTTTAGGATCTTTCTCTGACAGCATCCATAATCAACATTTGGCATTAATCCTTCAGGGTGAGGGATGCTCATTCCTTGTAGTCATGTCCCATTTAGGGGGCAAGGTAGTGAGTTTATTTGCAGAGGTTGGTTTGGATAGGTACCATATTTCAGTAAGAAGGAAGTTTTCAAGTGCTAACTCAAGCATTAATGAAAGGCTTACTTTCATCATTATAGATATGTTTCATAAGTGCAAGTTTCACAAATAAGGTCCTGGTGCCTAAGCATGATTTGGAAAGTAATTGTGGCTGTTATTCTGAAGATGAGACAACAAATAAGAAATATCATAGTGTCTATAGAAGAAAAAAATGTTTATCAAGTTTTGAAATATGTTATGAATCTAGACCTCCAATGATTTAAGCTTTAGTCAACTGGATAAGTACTTACAGGTGTGGCTAACAATTGTAGGCCTTCTGAGGAGTCTAAATTAGTATAAACCTTGAAATTTGATAGAATGACTATTTTAATGCCTTTCTGTGTGGCTGAGAAAAAGGGATGACAATTGATAAGTTACCAGGAAATATGGTAAGGGCAAGAATGATGAGTTTAAAATGGGATAGAATTCATTATGGGAAGGACAGATATGCAGTGGGGTATAAAAGAAGGGGTGAAGGAAGAATTTAAAAATGTAAATCAGGGAGTTGATAGGATAATAATGAAGTTTACAGGAGGCATTATTGAGCTCATTCAAACTGATTACTATCAGATCTGGTACTGGTTCTTGGATTAGTCATTCACATCAGATGCTGTTTACTTCTGAGTTACTTAAGCCTAAGATCAACAGTAAAAACTATACTAGTCTGGTGCTAGGTGTTGCTATTGCTGTCTGTGTTAGATGCCATCTTCTCTGATCCTAGGTAATTTTGAACTTAGGTTCCCAGTAGGAATGGATTTCCAAGCAGCACTTGGAAATATGAATTCCACAACCAAAACTCTTTAATTTAGCTGCATATTGTTTAATTGTTTAAGGTCATGGCAAATCTAACAGGATAGATTTGCTAGCAACATTAGATTGTACATTCAGGGAGGTGTTTTTTCTAATATTTAAAGTCACCAGCTTGAATATTGTGGTTCTGAATATCTTCATCTCCTGGAAATGCATTGAAGCAGGCACTCAACCACTTGAGCTACATCTGTTCCCCAAAGATTCATTTTTATTTAAGGTTTTGATTGTTTCCTGACAATAAGTTAATAAATGACCTTTTATTAGGCATGACTAATATATTTCAGTGTTTAATTTCATATGTCTCCCTGTGATTATATTGAATGGGAATAGCATGTTTTCCAAAAAGAGTGGATCTTAGACTTAATAAGACTATAGTTAAGGCTTTTGGCTATGGTAAAATTAGGGATTCCATTAATTTAGCTAATTGAGTTTTAATTATGCCATTTGTTCTTTCTGTTAAGCCTGAGAATGAAGGATAGTAGTCCCAATGAAAATGTTACAAAGTAGAGAATAATTTGAAAATTGTTTTTATAAGTTCTCCTATAAAGGGGGTTCCTCAGTCATTCTGAAGTTCCAAGGGACTTCCCCAATTTGGAATTATTTTTTCTCACATCTTTTTATTGATAGCAGCCATAACTTTTCAAAGGCAAAAGGACTCACACAAATAGGAATACTTACCAAGCATTTTTAAAACATATTTATAACCCTGTGATGGGGATAATTAATTAAAATCTAATTGGTAAATTGGTGAGGGAAAATGTTCTTGAAATATATGGAAAGGTTTTACTCAGTTATTCTTGGGACAAATTTTAAAAATTGTGACATATTTTCATAACTATCTGAGGGGAAGTTTTCCAAAATAATGCTTGCCTCAGCTTACTATTTTATCAGTATTCCAATAAAACATATTATGACTATTTTCAAAAAATGTTTATTGTAGGCAAATAGGGAGAAGTACTGAATTACCATTTGGGCAAAACCATTATTTAATTGAAGGATTATAAAAACAGCCAGTGTTTTCTCTTTTTTCCATCTCCTGGGAGAAGGATTTTATTGAGCATCAAAGAGAATTTTTTAAAGTTTCCAATAGAGTTATTTAACTCAAAATTCTTTATCAAAACAATATTGGGATTAGACTTATTGATACACTTTTTGAAAATGTATCTCTCATGTGATTGCTAGTGCTTTCCTCTATATTTGCCTGAGAAAGACCAGGAATTTTAATTACAGCCAAAGCTTAGTAACCAATATATATTTATTTCCATACATCCCCAAATCATGAACAACCCCAAAAGCTTACCTACTATCAGATATACTTGCTGACCCCACACCAATGACCCTTCCCTACCCCAGTTGTACCCCTTCTGTGATCCAAAGCTTCTTCAAAAATATAGCCATTACAATAGCCAAATACAATTAGTAGGAAATTAAACAATAATGATAAGGTTAAATATAAGAAATAAAATACATAAAAAATTTTTAAAAATTAAAAATATAATAAAATTAAAAGATTGGGATATTTAAAAAATGAAAAATATTTTAAATTATTTTTGACATTTTGCCTTTCATAGCTGCCATATCTGGTATCCTGTCTGTACCGTGGCAACTTCCCCCACTCATTTCCCAGTTGAGTTGCTTAGTTTTAGAGCCTCTACTTTCTTAGTGAATGTGCAAATATACCAAATTAGGCATAACAATAAGTCTGCATTGTGGATATTATAATTTAAGGTTTTCACTAGTATGCCAGGTCTAGCAGGATAAGATGTTACATGAGGCATGACCATTATGTCAGAACAAGAAACCAGCTGTTGTAGTAGATTGCAGTGCACCATCAGAGTTCTTAGATGTATTGGCAAACTACCTAAGTTTTTTCAGGTAGTTTTTTAAAAAATGTAAAAAATTTGGAGGAAACCAGTCCATGGAATCTTTAAAAAAATTCGGGATTACCCAAAGGGGGTTTAGTTAGAGAACTTCTACAAACATTCATTATGTTTCTCTGTCCCAATTATTATTGTTGTCAGGTATTCAGTTCATAGGATCTTAAATGGTGTGGCAAAGAATCCATCATATTGTTTCATGCATCAGATGACTCTACATCAAAAGGTTATAGAATGCCTTGAAAAACACACAATGGAATCCATTGAGAATGCCACCAATATGGTTTATTCACATAAATACCCAATAATTTGTCTATCCAGTGTGTGGTCATCTATCAACCCCAATAAATTGGAAAACCATTAGAAAATTTGTAAAGGGAAGAAACATATATTATGTAGCAATTGGCTAGAAAAAAATAAAATTAGCTATTTATATTTCATCATAATATGATATAATCTGCTGAAACAGAAAAAAATTATAAACTTTGAGTGACACCAGGACTCCAAACTCCTACTAGGTGTAAACTGAAATTCTTTCCTACTCAAGAACATTAGGACTCCTTTTGATCAAATTTGAATGAGCCTCTGGATCCATTCCATTTTATGCAGAGCTGTAGTTAATTAGAATGACCACCTTGATCTCTTTAGCACACAAACATCTCTGCATTTTCCCCTTTAGCTGACTATTCAGTGAGTCTCTTCATTGTTAGTAGTCTTTTGCATAGTAAATTTCAAGATTTATTAATTGTTTCTGTATATTTAGGTTATTTTTGCATTTTCTTAACTGAAAAACTCCTGTGCATTTTCCTCACTTTTTAAATAACCGATAATGCATCAAAGAACAAAACTTGTTTGCAAATTCACATTTCTTAAGTAACTTATGATTTATATGAACAATTTATTTCTCATTTTGCTAGTTATATCAAAGTTACTTAGATTATTCCTCTTGGGCAAGTTTCCAAGCTGTGGTGTATTAATCAGGCAAGAGTGTATGCCAGTTTAAAAACTAGAAAATATTTAGGGACTCTTACTTGTCTATCAGAGATGGGGTAACTTTGCTCATGTATTTTGTCTACAAGTTGACATGGAGTTTTATGGTATAGAATTATGTAAATTTAAGACTGTACAGAGATTAGAATTTTGACCATTTAGAAGTTGTCATTTCATAATTGGAAGACATGCAAATTTATTCAGAAAAATATATGAAAATAAGATATGAATGAAGACAATCATAAAAAATAAAATAGACCTGCATCAAGGAGCAATATTTGTCTCTTAAAAACATTACGTTCAGAATAAAGTTGTTGAAATAATGATGAAATGGGCCAAGGGAAAGAAGAGTGCTTTCAAAAATAGTAAGAAAATATTCTGTCATGCAATTAAGGGGGCAAAACCCGAGTTTTCTTATTTCTGTCTTTTGTCATTTCCTATTTAGAATATATATTCATTTTGATTTATACATATCTTAGATAATATTTTTGGATTTCCTTTTTTCACCACCAAATACATAAACTACTTGAGTTCAGTACCATAATATTTATGTATTTATTTCACATTTCATTGTATAAGTCAGAAAATGCAATTTCATATTTAATTTGTTAAGGTATTGTTTGTGAAATTATCGATATTGCAAAATATGTGATGACACAGAAGCATATCTAATCTCATATGATTATCAACAAATATAATTAATTATACCAACTAATTATATATGTGATTATTTTAAATCCTCACTCACTTTATAGAAGATAAATAGAAAGGTAATGTAAAACACAAAATAATTCATAAGAATGATTAATCAATTCTCAAAAGTTGGATTGGATTGTTCAGAATTTATATGGCAAAACATAATATTGGATACATACAAATATAGACAGTTGTCTCCATTTCCATATCTCCAGATACAAACTTAATATTCTAAACTAAAATTTGAATGCTAGATATATAGGAAAGTATTTATAAAATTATAATTTTTAAGTATCTTCATTTATACAAGTGATTTACTAGTGAAGAAGTAGTCTTGTGGTGTTTGAAGTTGTATGTACTCCAGAAAAACACATTGGGAAACCTACTGGTTTCCTGTGGGTATAAACACATTGTAAGTAGGATATTTTAATGAAGTTTTAAGTTAAGTCTTG
>JAQZBX010011357.1:0-42849 GCA_029593785.1 Cabassous unicinctus
GGAACTGATTTTGCCCCCAGGCATTGCCATTAGGCTCAAGGAAAAATAGATCATATGTGCTATGGGTTGGCAGATTTTGTCAGATAACCTGGTCCCTTAGGGCACATAAAAGGAGAAATGCTTAACAAGTGACAGGTATTTCTATGCTTTTTAAAGAAAGTTTAATTTTCACTTTTATCAAGCTGTCTAAAATGAGGGTAGAGGTGGTAATGAGTGGGAAAGTTATATTAATGTGCAAAAACACTTGAAGTTAAAAAAAAGTGGGGGTTTTTTGTTTGTTTATTTATGGATGTCCCAAGAGAATTTCAATATTTTCTAGAGGAGGAACATCTCGAAAAAAGAGAATATGGCTTCATACAAACAGTAGGGAAAGGGAAGTTACATGTGAGGGGGAAGTGTCTAAAACATACCTTTATATTTAACTGCCCTTCATTTAATAGAAGAGGTTTTTCCATTTTGTTCAAGATCTTCCCTTAATCCTAATTAATAGTAAGTTCATTTAACCATGGATAGAAAAGATATGCTCTTTCTTACCATACCTGCAGATCAAGCTGAACATTTCTCTTGAGAAACAGCTAATGTTTTTAGGACCAGGTCTCATGTCATGGAAAATAAAAAATATCATGTTTAAAGACAAAATTTCTTCCAGCTAATATCAATTCTGGATAAAAAATTCCAGTCCTGTGTAGATATTCCCCAGCATAAAAGCAGAAATCCCTCTGTTGAATTCCCAAAAGATAGGAAGAATGCTTTTGGGGACATGAAGTTAGACTTTGAAAACTTCTAGAATTTCTGTCAGTGAACATTAATTGGGTATTTTTTTCAGTGTATGTTTATTACAAAGTACTATGAGCTCTATAGAATAGCTTTTACATTAATTCTTGCTCGAGAAGAATTTTAGAATTGCAAGGAAACTCCAAGTGGCAAAAAGTAATATTTTGTCCTTGTACACACAAAGAAAAAGTTAAAATTTGTAAATTCTCAAACACCACAATCTTTATATCTAAGGACTTGTACACATTCATGCATATAGAAAGCACTCATAAAAGTTTTGACAACTGTAATATTTCCAACACTGCTAAAAATATATGGTAGAAATGAAATGTTTGTTTTCATCTTTTTTTTTATTATTAGCCTTGCAATACACAGGGGAAAGTAAGGCTAATGACATAAACATCAGTGAAGATTTTGTGAGCTGTTGAATTGGAATATATACTTTAAGGCTAAAGCTGTTTTTATGCTTCATATAAAATGGTGACTGTTGTGAAATTGTTGAGAATCAAACCCAAGCAATTTTTCTTTATAAATAAAGCATTTTCTCCCTAAAACAAGGGGTTTCAAGGAAGATATTGATAGCAAGTTTACAAAATATCATATATTGGTTGTGTTATCCCATTGATTAAAGTTGTACATAACTGTCTCTACATGTAACTTGGCTCAGAGTCATACCCGGGATTGTGTTCACCAAAGCATAAAACAATGGTTTTCTCTGGCAGGAAGATTTGGAAGAACTATACTCAAAATTTCACATTGGAATTGTTATGCAAGATATTGCAATGAGAGATACAGGCCATTACGTATTTTGTCAAAACCTATAAAATTGTGCGGTGCAAAGTGTAAACCAAAATGTAAACTATAGACCATGGTTAGTAGCAATGCTTCAATATGTGTTCATCAATTGTAACAAATGCACCACATTAATAAAGGTGTTGTTAATGGGGGGAATGTGTGGGAGGGAGTGGGTGAGTTATATGGAATCCCCTATATTTTTGATGTAACATTTATGTAATATAAAGTTTCTTTAAAAATAAAAAAAATTTAATTAAAAAAATATGAATTAGAATGCTGCTGGAAAGAAAGATACCTTTTCTGGATAGCTGAAAGTTTGAATGTCAGTTTCTCTGATTATGTGTTATGTATGAAAATGACACGTCAGGCAATGTGCATTTATTACATTACTGTATTTGACAAAGGAAGTTTAAATTATAATGTGAAACTTGGTTTTATATAACCAAAGATCAGTGCAATATTTCAGTATATATGAGAATAAAGGGAATTGACACATTACATAACAAATGAATGAAAATTTAATGCTATGCTGAGAATTTCTAAAACAAATTTATACCAAAGACCTCTGTTGGAAGCTACATACCTTAAAACAAATGGAACACAGATTTTTAATGACTAATGATGCTGTTTTACATGGAAAATTATTTCTTAGGCATTCTGAAACTAGGATCAGCTGTTTTATAATAAGGAGCATATTCTTTTTAAGGACAAGTCACATTTGGCTGCTGAGATGAATTCTTTGTGGTCCTAATCATTTAGTCACTTAGTTGCATTATTTTGATGCCCCAAATAAAGTGGAAATGCTGTTTTATCAGGACTTCTTCATAACAATATCTTAACAGAAAACGTGTGGTTCTCTTCACAAAGCATTGCATAAGTCATTGTTTAAAGCACGAATTTTCCTTCTGGGATGTCTGTTAAAGCCAAATTTTGCTTCCCCATTGTTTCCCTCCACTTAGAAGTGCTGCAAACTTTATAGTATCTTCCTTCCCTTCCATGGTACTGCCTGGCTATCAGAAGTCTTAGAGAAATTAAAAAAGACACCTTTCATAGAAAAGTGAGAGTTGAATGAGGTAAAATGTCATTAGCAGCCCCTATATTTTTAGAAGCTGTATAATTGTTTCAGTGTCACTTTTGTATGTACTCATACATATTTAAACATGTCTTCATGGTTTACACTTTCACTTATATATGCTGGGCTGGATTAAGGTTTCTTGTATCACATTACCAACTAGTTGTAATAAATGTTCAATGTACACCTAATAAAAATAAAAAAAAAGGACACACACACACAAAAAGAAAAAAAGAACTTCATATTTTTCTTTGAGTTGCTTAAAAGGAGGATACATTATTTTTTACCAATGTAGTTAAAACATGTGTTGAATCTTCCAAAATGAAAGTTTTGTTCTTTGGGCCACTATTCTGGTTCCCGTTTTGATGCAAAGTTCCTGAGCTCCTCAAACAACGCCTAAGGTCCAACACCTCCCATCTTGCTCTCTGAAAGCACCCCTTGGGCTGGAATTGGAATAACCTCCTCCAGATCTCCTCAGTTAGCAATGCCTATTTGCAGGAAACTACCTGTTACTACCGGATTCTGTGCCCCTACCCCATTCAGCTGACAACAATTGCCAGGCTCTGATTTTCAGTTTTTGATTCAGTATGTCTGGGGTGGAGCCTGTATATTTGCATTTTCCAAAAGTTTCAGAGAATCTGGACTCAGTATATCCCAGCAAATGTTCTCTGCAGCAGAACAAAGCTTTCTGTGCCCTACACATCAGTCTGTCTGTTAAAATCTTGGCAACCATCAGTAGACTGGTCACTACAACCAACGAATAACTTCAGCATCCTGAGAGTACTCCTCAAGGACGTGGTGAACCAGAACCACGACAGACCGATCTCTCTTTCTTAAAAGTCAGGCCTCGCCAATGCTCATGATGGCTCCTACCCCGGCAGGTCAAAAGCCACAAGTCCCTTGTCAAAGCTCCTTTGGGTTCTCTCTCTAGCTCAGGAAGACCTTACAGCATGAAAGCATTCTGGTCAAGAGGCCAGGCATTGCAACTGACAGACGGCTCTGGAATCCTGGCTCCATCAATAGCCTATGTCTTAGGGCAAGCCTCAGGTACTTTATGGCCTAGAAATAATACCTACTTCATGAGACATTTGTGTTTTTTAATAGCTTCAATGAGATACAATTTATATACCATAAAATTCACTTACTTAAAGTATACAATTCACTGTTTTTTAGTATATTTACAGAACTGTACAATCATCACAACCGAATTCCATAATCCCAAAGAGAAACCTCTACCCGTTAGTCATTCCCTATACCCCTCTCTTCTCTCCAGACCCTGAAAAGCACTAAGCTACTTTCTGTTTTGTGGATTTGCATATTCAGGACACTTCATAAAATGGAATCATATACTACAAGGCCTTTTGTGACTCCTTTCACTAGGCATAATGTCTTCAAGGTTTATCCATGTTGCAGCATGTATCAGAACTCCGATCCTTTTTATGGCCGAATAATATTTCATCAAATGGATGTACTGCATTTTGTTTATCTGTTCATCAGTTGATGGACATTTGGGTTGTTTCCACTTTGGGACAATTATGAATAGGGCTGCTATGAACATTTGTGTACAAGTTTTTGTGAGGACCTGTGTTTTCAGTTCTCTTGGGCATATACCTAGGAGTGGAATAGCCAAGTCATATGATAATTCTATGTTTAACATTTTGAGGACCTGCCAAACTGTTTTCCAAAGTTGCTGTACCATTTTACATTCCCACCAGCAATGTAGGAGGGTTCCATTTTTCACCACGTATTTGTTATTTTCTAATATTTTGTTTATAACCATCTTAGTGATTATGAAGTGGTATCTCGTTGTGGTTTTGATTTGCACTTCCCTGATGACTAATGTTGTTGAGTATCTTTCAATACGCTTATTTTCCATTTGTACATCTTCCTTGGAGAAATATCTATTCCAGTCCTTTCCCATGTTTTAATTGGATTATTTGGCTTTTTATTATTGAAGTGTAGGAGTTCTTTACATATTCTCAATACAAGTCTCTTGTCATATATATGATTTGCAAATATTTCCTCCCTGTGGGTTGTCTTTTAACTTTCTTGATAGTGCCCTTTGAAACACAAAAATTTTTTTAATTTGATTAAGTCCAATTTATCTATTTTTTTTTTTGCTTGTGCTTTTGGTGGTGTATCTAAGAAACGTTGCCTAATCTAAAGCCATAAAGATTTACTCCTATGATCTATAGAATTTTGATGAAGATTAGCTGAGATAACGTATGTAAACGTTGGACATGTAAATGTCAGCAAAAAACAGATAGGATAAATGATATCATCATTCAGAAAATTCCTCTGAGCTCTGCCTTCCACTCTTAACTGGTTTCTCTGGTATCTACCCCCACTGCCACTACCCTGAATTTTCCTCTTCGTTGGAGTGTCTATCTGGCATTGATTTCAGACTCTTCCTAATACAATGTCTCTAGATCAAACATGACCAGGAAGTGACACTGACCCTTGTTTAAACCAGGTCTGGGACTGTCCAGTAGGTGGCGTCAGACAACTAGAAGAGAGTCCTCTAGAAAAATCAGCTTTAATCAGTCAAACGAAATCTACCATTCATTGAGCACCTGGTTGGTGGCAACCTCTTTATGAACATTATCTCTAGTCACTGGAATTACTATAGGCATTAGGTATTAATATCCTAATATTATAATGAGGCAATTAATTTTCAAGGAAGTATACTAACTTTCCCAATATTTCCCAGTTTAGAAATTGATGACCTGGGATTTGACTTTGTGTTCTTTCTGTTATATCACCAAGTCCCAATCTTACAGGGCAACAAGAAATCTTAAATCAAGCATTAGAACTTCTTTCTTTAACAGTTCTAAATAGCATTAAATATAATTAACAAGAATGTGTTAATATGTACTGGACTGGGGGACCTGAAAAAACTGGAAATCAAGTTCGCTGACCTCAAAGACTTGCAATATAAATTAGAATGCAAACCACAAACAAGCAACATCCTCTGAAGCAGTTATGAAGTAATAATGCCTCAATAAAATCAACATCATAAATTCCGGTACCTTACTGAAATTTTCTCTCCTGGTCTGGGTTGTGACTTTTTTTTTTTTTTTAATGAGGGAATGCATGAATGCTTTTGTTAAAGCCTAGTCCTTTACAATTGGAAGGCATTTCAGATCCCTGTATTTCTATTGGGCCACATTGTCATTGTCCTTGCTGTTAGGTGCAGATGGAGGTCATGTGGTTGGTTCTTGACTGGCCTCCCCAGTGTTGGCACTTTCCTCTATGTTTTGTTCAACATTCTTAACTGCCCCCTAAGTTGTTAACTGAGCACTTTTTATATAGCTAAACTATGGCTTAACCTAAAAGGAACTTGAACCTAACCAATTTCCCTAAGGCACAATGCCTACAATTTGAGTATCATCTACCCAGTGAACGGTTAGCAGTACTTTCTCAAAATGTTGCCTGTGACCACCTGCAGCAGAATTTCCTGGAGTGCTTGTCAAAATGCAGATTCCAAAAACCACTCCCCACACATACTGACATATAGGCATGGCATCTGGCATGCTGCATTTCTAAACAGTGCTGCACCATAAAGCAAGATACAGTAAGCAAAGAAGTTATTTCCTCACTGTTGGATCCCACTTTTTTACTTTAGGAAATAGCATCTCCTCTTAAGCACTTTATGTTTTACAATGAGACCTAAATATTATATAAACAGAAGTTTATAAAGCCAGTAAAATGTGAATTGTTTGGCACATAGTGATGATCATAATAATAGCTAACACTTCCACAGCACTTATCATGAGCCAAGTACTATTCTAAGTCCTTCATGAACTTTAAGACATTGAATTCTCACAACAATCTCATGGTGTTGGTACTGTTATCTTCAAACCCATTATACAGATAAGGAAACCTAGAGGTTAAGTAATTTGCCCAAGATCAGTATCACATAGCTTGAAATTGATGTAGCCAAAATTGAAATTCATAGGCAATCTGACTTCAGAATCTAAGCTCTTGACTATTACACTTCTTTTTGAAGAATGCTTTAATAGCAAAAGATTAGAAAAAATAAACTCCATATGCCCATCAGTAGGGGACTTGTTAAATAAATTATGATTCCCCCAAACAATGAAACACAAGAGTGAAAAAGAATGAAGACGCTCTATACAAAGGCAAGGTATAGAATGTGTATAATATGCTGGCTTTATGTTTAAAATAAATCTTTTTAAATTGATTTTTGGGAGGTCTTCATTTATTGGGAGTTTTAATTGTTTGTAATATGAGTTATAATTTTCCCCCAGTTTTTCATTTGACTTCTGATATGCTTATCACATAATTTGCCTTGGAAAAGTTTCTTTAGGTACTTGACTTAATCTTTTATTTTATGCTTCTGGATTTTGAATCATCATTAGACTTTCCCCGCTTCAAGGGTATAATGGAATTCTCTCAATATTTTCTTCTGGTACTTTCAGGTTTTGTTTTGTTTTGCTTTTTGACATGTAATTGTTAATGTATTGGAAGTTTATCAAGTATGAGGTATAAACAAACTCACTATTTGTCATATCACTTATCATTAAATTGTTCTCTTTACCCCACTGATTTGAGATCTCCCATTTATAAGAAAGTTATCTTATGTATGTTGGACTATTTCTGGACGTATTTGTCCCTTTGGGGACCATGTTTTTTATTTGCAAGGCAGCCAGAGGCCTTTGCCTTTGTACGCAAATATTATTTCAGTCCTGGAGATAAATTTATGGTCTGTTTAATGTACCATGCTATTGCCAATAGCTTTCATAGTTCTGGGGAAATTAACAGATGTAACAAACAATGGTTTTATAGTGATGTCTTCAAATAAAACAGATCTAGAGAAACACTCTCTTTTGATATGGAGATTTTCAAATTCATATCATTATCTGCTCAACTCTATAGGCATCTCACATCTCCTTTTAGAATATAGAACAATGAGGATAAGGATTAAATTCACATTGTCTGGGTCCAAAAAAGAAAGTAGACTATTATCCATTCACATTTCCTTGGCATTGTGTGAAAGTACAGAATCAAAATCAAATTTTCCAATTATCCAGAGTCCTAGGTTGGTTTGTATATTTGCTTTTGGCCCCCAGGATCTGCCCTTACTTCCCAGACATTGCACCAAAATGGCAGATTCACTTATAAGCCTGGAGAGAACACAACAGGGGCTATACCAATCAACGTCACCTTCATATTGCATAGCTCCTTACATGGGTCACTCTGTGACCCAAAGTTCCTTTAAGTCCCCAGGAAACCCTATTTGGATGGGATACACTTTCTGGCAGTGTTTGAAATTTGCAGACTCTATGTCAGCACCCCACCTTCAGGTTTTCAGTCCATAGCAAGATAAGGCAGAGGGAATGCTGGGCCTCAAGTCCTATGTATGATTTGGTCAATGATCATGATCAGTCTCTGCCCCATGTTAAGCTCCAAGACCAGTTGGAATATGTGTACTTTCTAGGCCTGTACAGCTGGGAGGAGAAGGGACCAGTCACAAATTAAACAAAGAGGTGTAAAATGCTGTGGGAAGAAAAACAAACCGATGGCAAAAACAGGTGCCAAAGGACATTTGTTCACAACTCCATCACAATTTTCTTTTTGTACGATTAGCAACTAAGCTGAGTTAGGGCAAATTTCATGCTTCTTTGACCTTTTGATACCCTGAAGTGAAAAAGAAATGACACCTGATGCTGAAAGAATTTTTAAGACAGAGTCGCAGGCCTTGTCCTCCAGCTCTCTCAAGTGTTCAACTCCCCCCCACCCCGTCTGTGCAGATTTAAAGATAACGTCTTTTAGAAACCGATATCTCTAAGGACTAGCTGAAGAGTATAAAACCATTGTACCTTTATTGTAATTTTCTAATTTATTGCCATTGCCAGAGGATTTTCTATCCTTGAGTCTTAGCTTTATATTAGAAAGACTTTAGGATGCTGCAAGCTGCACCACAGTAATAGTGACTGATCCGTCATAACTTACCCAGTTCCCGATGATTCACAAATTCTAAGTAGGAGACCAAAGCGCTACATTTCTAAAGAGAACACAACCCCATTACACTATAAGATTTGCTAGCACAGCCTTCAGGTAAAAATTGAGTTGCAATGTGGCCACTAGTGACTTGTTCTCTGGCTCCACTTGCCTATGCTGATGCCTCAAATTCCCCTGAATACTTACAGGACGCTGTATTAGTCTGCCAAAGGGGTGCCAGTGCAAAGTACCAGAAATCTGTTGGCTTTTATAAAGGGTATTTATGTGAGGTAAAAGCTTACAGTTAAAAGGCCCTAAAGAGTCCAACTCAAGGTTGCTTTCTCACCAAAGTCCGTTGCCATGTGTTGAAGTAAGATAGCTGCTGATCTCTGTGAGGGTTCAGCCTTCCCCTCTGGGCTTCCTCTCTCTCAGCTGAAGTCTGACATAGGGATTGTCTCTCAGGGCTTCCTCTCTCTCCTGGTTAGGGCTTGTCTCTCAGGGCTTCCTATATCAGTCCCAGCTCTCTTCCCAATGTTAGCTGCAAATTATCAGGTGAATGGCTCATCTCTCTTCCTGGGGCCCCTGGATCAAAAATGACAGAGCTCTCTCTCTTGCCGTGTGTCTTCTTGAGTGAGAGTCCATTTATATCAGCCCACCAAGGGGGTGGGGACTTAACCTGAGTCATGCCTAACTGACATGCTTGAATCAAAGCCCTAATCTTAACAGATAATTTAATCAAGGGACCCTCAACTGAATCCAATATAATCAAAGGGTATCACACCCACAAGAATATTTTACAATCTTTCTTTTTGGGATTTACAAAAATAATCTCAAACTGTCACAGAGACCTTGTGTGTTCCTTGGTCTGGCCTTCATGGCTGTTCTTTAGCTTGCAGTTTTTTATTCCTCCCCTGCTCTAGCTTACTGTGTTGTGCTGTCTAATGGCTGTAGAAGCTACCACCATGGCTGCTGAGGCCCTCACAGTCATATCCCTGTGCAAACCCCTGAGCTCTGTGCTTGGTGCTGGCACCCAAATTCCTGGAACCCTGTGCTCTCAGTGTGCTTGCTTGACTTGTATTTGACCTGATTTTTCATTATAGCCCATCACCTACAGACTCAAAGTGGGAACAGGCCTTGAGGACCATCTAAATGAATGACAGTCATCCCCCTGCTCCCCCACCTTGGTGGCCTACCATTCTTGTGTATTCTTCCCTTAGGGTGCATTCCACCCCAGGAAGATGTTCAGTCCCTCATGTCACTGGAGTCCCAGCCAGCCTGTCCCACCAGATTTTTAGGTATGTCTGAGGCATGCAATGAGCTTATGTAAGTATATTGCTATTGGATTAAAAGCAGTATTGAGATAAAACAACTTTGAAAACCTTATTCTTGAAATTGGCATTCTGAATGTATGCTCCTTATGGAATAAATAGCTTCATCTTTGATAGACAGTGCAAGTTACCTGAATTTCCTTCCAAATCATTGGTGGGGAGCAAGAATTGATGACAAAGGAAATGGCCTGCATCCATGTCTGTCACTTCACAGAAACAGACCCACTTGTAGGTATACAGCATTAATAATGCCTTACATTTCCTACATCCAGCCCAGTTTCCAACGGAGAGTTATTCCCTCATAGTGTTATGTATTCGGGCTCCTAGTTTCATGAAGCAATCTCATATGCTCATACTTCACAGGTCACAAGTCATGTCTTCCTTTTTGTCCTCACTTTGATTCATGATCCAGTCTCTGCTTCAAGCTTGGCTTTCCACCTGGTGGCATTTTCCTTACTATTTGGAGGCAGGAGTGCATAATGATTCAGAGCAATTTATAATTCTGGCTCTACCAAGTCTTATCTGTATGACCTTGTGTAGATTATGAACTCTGCCCCTGTGACTGAGTCCCTGCAGCTAAGGAATGGGGGGTGGGAGTGGATAATAATACTTATATGATGGAGATTTTTTAGAATACATGAGACAAAACATGTAAACTACTTCAGATATCAAGCACTCATTAATATTAATATTACTAATATTCAGAAAAAAGCACTTCAGTAAAGAGCAACCTTGTAAACCAAACTCTGAAGGGACACTCTAAAGTACAGGGTTAGAAGATGTAATATAAAAGTGTCTGATTAATTTTCCTTTTATAAGTTGTAAAGTGGCTCCTGGTAAACTTATCTCCATGACTACAGCTGAAAAGAAATAAATTAGCTCATTCCAGAAGTTGAACAGATAGCACCAAGACCAGAAGGTAGGCTCTAAGTACTAGCTAGCAGATGGATGAAGGAACAGTATCTTTCATTTCTTTACCACTTATTAATTTGATGCCATTTTATCTGCATAAGAAAATCTCCCGAGGTAATTTGTAAGTTTATCAATAACTTGAGAAATAGAAATGGCTCTGCCAAAGAATATATGCACATCACCCAGAAATCTTATCTCCTAACAGGTGAAGGGTCTTACAAGAAAAACAAATAATTTGCCTAACAGGAAAGTAAAGCAAAGAGGAGAAGTATAGGACCCAGAGTGCAGCTAGGTCCCACATCCATCAGAGATGGGCTTGCCAATGGCTCACAGGCACCGGAGGTGTGTTCTGTTCTCTGGCACCAAAGCTGTTCTGCTAAACTGAGTAGAATTTATTTCAGCCCCATCTCTGCCATACATTCTCAGCTCCATGGTCCCCTAATAACTGCCATGTGACTCCAAGGCTTTGCACAGATTTTGGAAAAACCCCTCTTTGAGATACTACCTGTCTGAAGACTGGGGCAATGTTATTTGACCAAGCTTCTATACCAGATTCCCTCTGACTTCCGTTAGGACAAAATCTGTTCCAAAAGGTTAAGGCTTCTTTGTAAGTTTTATATATGCCCCAAAGCATCTGAATTCCAGACTAAGCACAGCTGAGTCTCAAGGTAGGTCATGCCCCAGAATGATTTTATCAGTGACCAGGGGACATAGCCAATGCGTTATATAACTACTGTTTTAGTCTTATTCCAATGCCCATTTCTTTTTGTCTCCTTTCACTGCATGCTGTCTCACTCCATGAAATAGCTCAAGTCAATTACAAATAGGAGCAGTAGTCAGGAAAGGACAGGGTCTCAGTACAGCTAATAAAGAATTATCCTTCCCCACAATTACCCTTCAGCAAAGAGGATTAATTAGTGAATTCCTTAAAAGCTGTTTTCTATGTACCAACTTCAGACAAGTATAGTCTTGGTGGAATGTGTGATACTGTTGTACTAGGAACCCAGACCTGGTGTCTAATTCTTGGTATATCATTAACTACATGATTTTAACTACCATTAAAATTTCCTCTGCCTTCTCAGAGGTAACTCTTTCCTACTCTACTCCCTACATATTCTTGGTAAAATGGAAGCAAATATCTCATAGAGGACTGATGAGCTTCTGTACAATAGTTCTGTGTGTTAGGATGTGAGTATGAAAATTAGCTTCTTCTCCCAAAGGGTGATACTGACTTTTTCTACTTTACTAGTAAACTGAATTGGACAGGTTTTACCTCATCTGCAGTACTTGGGATGCTGGCCATACCTACAACAGCTCTCTGTCAGAAATCTTGCCTGTGATTCGGTCCTGAAAGAAGGAGCTGTAGGCATACGTGCCTCATACCAGAAAGCACTACCATAGCTGATTGGACAAAGAATGGCTCCTGACCCAAGGCTGACTTCTGAGGTTGTTTGCTTGAAATTTCCACCCAACAGGAATGCCCTAAACTGGATATTGACTGGATGAATCAATCAGATCATCTCTCCTGGGAAGTCTAACACATACAGAGCATGTGTGTTTACCTGAAGTACATCCTAAGCACAAAGCAACAGTAGCCTACCAATAGAAGAAAATGATGTCTGTGATGCATTGGAAGTAATAACAACAACAACAAAAACCCAAACCAGCTCAACTCTTGACTAGATTCAACTTCCCTCACTAACTGCCTGACAGAAATAGAGGTTTGTCCAATTCTAGGTATAAATACTACTTGCTCTAGATTCTACTTAGTCTACACATGATGTCAGCATTCAATCAAAAATTAAAAGATGCAAAAAATCAAAGGAAAAAAAAAACCCACTGTCAAGAGATAAAAGCAATAAACAAAACGAGACTAAAATATGACCCAGATGTTAGAACCATTTGACAGGAACTTTAATAAATGTATTAAAGGGTGTATGGAAAAGGTAGAAAACATACCTGAACAGGTGGGGAACTTCATGGAGGGTGAGGTAGAGAGAGGAGAAAGGAGGAGAGAAGAAAGTTAAGGAGGAGGAGGGGGAAGGGGAGATGAGGGAAGGGGAATGAAGAGGAAGGGAGAAGAGAAGATACAAAGGACCAAGATCAGGAAAAAAGAGGGACTATCTCTACAGGTCCTGCGTGCATTAAAAAGATAATGAAGGAATATTAGGAGCAACTTCATGCCAATGACTTTAGTAACTTAAATCAGTGGTTCTCAACCAATTAGAGGCAAATTTGCCTCCCAGAGGACATTTGGCAATATCTGAAAACATTTTTATTGTCATGGCTGGGGAGGTTACTATTGGAATCTACTGGGTAGAAGGCAGGAATGTTGCTGGACAGGGCAGCCTCCCACAACCAAAAATTTTATCCAACCCAAAATGTCAATTTTGGTTAAAAATCCATGATTTAGATGAAATGGACAAATTCCATGAAAGACTTCAACTGCCAAAGCTTTCTCAAGAATAAATAACTTGAATAGTCCTACATACATGAAAGACACTGAGTTTGTAGTTAAAATCTCCCACAAAAGAAAACCCCAGGTCCCTACAGGCTCAAAGGCAAATTCTAACAGGAAGAAATAATACCAATTTTATGCAAGCTCTTCCAGAGTACAGAAAAAGATGGAACAGCTCCCAACTCATTTCATTAGGCCACTGTTACCCTGTTACCAAAACCAAATAAACATTACAAAAAAACCAGTGACCAATATCCATCATGACTACATAGATTTTAAAAATCTGTAGTAATAGTGAATCAAATCCAGCAACACATAAAAGGGATAATAGATCATGACCAATTGAGATTAATCCCAGAAATGCAAGGTTTTTCTTCAACATTTAAAAATCATCAAATATAATTCACCCCATCAAAAGATTAAGAGTAACCATATGAAACAAAGCATTTGAAAAACTTCAAAAATCCATTATGATTTTTAAAAAAAGCTGTCAGCAAACAGGAATAAAAGGGAACTTCTTCAGTCCAATTAAAGGTATCTACAAAAACATTATAGCTAACCTGCATGCTTAATGGGGAAAGATTGAATGCTTTCCCCTTGACTGAGAACAAGGCAAGGATGTTCACTCTCATTATTCCTATTCAGCATTGTTCTGGAGTTTGTAGCCAGTGAAGTAAAGCAAGCATTAAAAAAAAGATATATGGATTGTAAAGGAAGATATAAAACTGCCTTTATTCACAGATGATATAAATGTCCATGCAGAAAATCCCAAAGAATCTTTCAGTGAGTTTAACAATGTCATGGACTATAAGGTCAATATAAAAAAATTGTGTTTCTATATGTTAGCAATGAACAATTGCAAATTCAAATTAAAATACTGCATAATTTGCAATATCAAAAGCCATGAAATACTGAGGGAAAAATCTAACAAAATATGCACAAGATTTGTTCAATGAAATTATAGATATTGATGAGAGCAATCATACCTTATTCATGGATTGGAAGATTAAATATTAAGACTTGTACATGAATGTTTATAGTAGCTTTATTCACAATCATTAAAACCTTGAAATAATTCTTCATGGGATTCATCCAAATGTCCTTAAACTGTTGAATGGATAAAGCCAATTGTGGTATATCCATACAATGGAAAATTACTCAACAATAAAAAGAAATAAGGTACTGATATTTGCAACAACATGAATGAATCTCAAAAGCAATATGACTGTAGCAGTTTGGTATTATTTATGAATCCCAAAAAGAAGGATTATGTTTGTAAACTGGTCTGTTCCTCTGGGTGTGATCCCCTCTGATTGTATTAGATTCAGCTGAGATGTCTTTGATTAAATTATGTTAAGATTAGGGCTTTGATTCAAACATGTCAGCAGGGTGTAACACAGGGTTGAGTCCCCACCCCTTTGGTGGGCTATATAAATGGACACTCACTCAAGACACAAAGAAAGCTTCATAGACACAGCAGAGAGAACTTTGATCCTGCAGCCCTGGGAAGAGAGATGAGCCATTTGCCTGATAGTTTGCAGCCAACAACTGAAAAGACCCAGAAAGAAACAAGCCCTATGCCAGCCTGAAGCTGAGAGAGGAAGGCTGAACCCTCAGAGAGATCAGGCAACCATCTTGCTTCAGCATGTGGCAACTGATTTTGGTGAGAAACTAACCTTGAGTTGGACTCTTTAGGGCCTTGTAACTGTAAGCTTTTAGCCCAAATAAGTACCCTTTATAAAAGCCAACAGATTTCTGGTACTTTGCATCAGTACCCCTTTGGCTGACAAATACAATGACATTTACTTTTTTTTCTACATAGGCATTGTAAATGGAATGAATATCTACATAGTATCACCTTAAGATCTGTACTGTCATAGGAATAAATCCTTTTTTATAAAACCATAAAAATGTAATTTTAGTTTACAACCATGACACTATGGACATTTTAGACCAGATAGTTCTTTGTTATGGGGGGCTGTCCTGTGCATTGTAGCTTGTTTAGCATATCCATTAGAAGCCAGCAGCCGTCTCCCCAACCATGACAATCAAAAATGTCTCTAGACATTGCCCTTCACTGAAGGGCAAAATCACCCTCAGTTGAGAACCACTACTTTAGTTTAACAGATTTCATATTTTCATAATCTTAAATGTTTTGTGGAAACAAGATAACTTACTTGATCCATAAAATCAGTGTAGGAAATTTATGATGTTCAAATTAGACTTTTCATAAGAAAATATACCCAAGTCTTGCATAAATTAGAAACTTTAGAGTAATAATATTTTTCACTCTAGGGCAAAAACATATAGTTGTTCTAAAACAAAATTAGTAAACCCCTTTAATTTGTCCAAGTATTCACTTTGTTTAATAATAATATTCGAACATTTTTCATACCAAATTATAAAGTCTTCATATTTTTTTTAAAAATACCGAAATTCCTGGCATTTTTCTTCTTTGTATTTGATTACATATGCCTTTGTTTCTTATTTTGAACCTAGCAATCATTAATTTAATGATTAATTAAATTAATTAAATTAATCATTAATTTAAATCATGGTTAACATTTTCCACCCACCTTCTTTTCAAGTATTGGAGTTTCCTTTAAAAGCCAGCACACTTACCCATTTGATGTCTATTTCTTTCTACTTTCTCTCTGTAAGTCCTTTGGTTTTCTCATTTTACATTTATGTAAGTCCTAATTAGTCTATTTGTGCCAATCAAAATAGGAGCTCCAATAAATTTAAGAAACTTTGTAATCTTATTAAGTTTCTCTTAAGATAAGCAAAGGCATACAAATCTATCAACAAAAAAATTTAGGGAATATTTCATACTGATGCAATAAAAGAATTTTATCTAACTTTTGGGCAAGAGAGAATTCTGGTGGAGCTTAGTACTGGATTTCTCTATTTCAGGATATGTGTGCATGTTTTGTTTTTATTTTAACACAAAGCTCTTCACTTCTTCATCTGGCTCATTTGTGTTTCTTAATGGCATTACCTTTTAATTCTTTTTTTTTAAGAGAGGAGAAAGATAAAAAGTCATGAAACTCCAGGGAAGCCACAAGCAATCTTTCTCATTCAATCAACAGTCCCATTCTATCACTCACACACATTCATTGATGTAATTGTCATAAAAACCAAGAAAAATTCTTGACTTAATATTTTACTCTAAAACCACATAAAACAAATTCCAATATTTTCTTATATCTTTACTTGCATTCATTTCCATTTGATGGCTAGTCTATTTATTTGAATTAGCTATTTCCACAATGCATGTAAAAGACAAATTTTTGTGCCCAATTAATTTCCAGAAGTTAAGAGACAGTAAGGGGGCAAATGCTAGGCACAAATACAGGAAGGGTTACAATTCTGAAGAAACCATTTATAAAAGCTAAGTACTTTTTTTTTTTTTTTTAAGATTTATTTTCTTTATTCCACCCCCCCGCAACACACACCCAGTTTGTGCTCGCTGTCCACTCTCTGTGTCTGTTCATTGTGTGCTTGTCTTTTAGGGAGGCACCGGGAACAGAACCCGGGACCTCCCATGTGGGAGGGAGGAGCCCAATGGCTTGAGCCACCTCCGCTCCCTAATTACCCTTTTTTTTAAACGAGAAAAGATTTTTTTCATTTACACACACAGAGCAAACTTCCTTTTACAACTTTATAAAATAAAAGTAAAGGAAAAAAGCCTCACCAATTTGTTGTAGGGGCTTTGGAAGGAGGATGATCAGAGACACAAAGTATCTCAGGGGACTGATTTCTTTGCAGGAGGTGCAAAACCTTTTTTTTTTTTTTTTTTAAGCTCACAATGCTGGGTAAATAAGACAAACAACATGGAGAATTTCTACCACTGGTAGAAAAGACACCATTACTGGTATAGGCTATGGAATGAACAACTTCTTAACCCTACAAGTGAGACTACTTATTGACCTAACTAAACCTATGCCTGAAATGCCAGTAGACACTCAGAATCCTCAAGACAGGCAAACAAGACAAATAGCTACTTGACACAGAATCAGGAGGTCAGGGCACAAAACTCATCTTCCCAACATTGCTTCCACTAACTGAGAAATAAAGCAGCTGTGTACTAATCAAAACCAGACCCAGACTTGAACAAGACCCAGAATCAGGGTAAAAATAGAAGTCAGCAAGGGTAAAAGTTCTAATTGCTGAATGAGATTCACCCCTGGAGGTAAGGTGTGCCAGGGTGCAAATAGTCCATGAGGTGTTATTTCACAGGCAAAGTGAAAGTAGGTGAGTCACCTGGGCATCCAGTGGAATCTCCACCTGTCAAATAAAGACTCAGAGACAAGAGCATTTAGAAAAGTTTGCTGGCAAAGAAGATTACAAAGAATTTTTGAGCTTTAGAAGGACCAAATAAAAAGGATAAACAACAGTTTATTTGAAAAAAAAAAAATCCCACAAATTCAAAGATTACTGAATTTATAGTTAGCCTGGTCATGAGAATAAAACAGCAATTTTCTCATATTGTAACATCTCATATCTTCAGACATTAGCTTCGTAAAAGTCATGGATAAAGTAACTTTTGTTAGGGATTCAGTAATTTTACAAGATAGATTCAAAGTTTCATTAATTTTGTGGACTACAACAGACAAGGTAACCCTGGTTCCTTGTTTATCTCAGGTTACAAAGTCCTCCCCTGCCCTAAACTATTGGATGTTTACTTAAATGAAGGCAAGGTAAAAGACTGGCTTTGCTGTCTCCAGTCTTCCCCTTCCCTATGGCAGTTAGACATCCCATTTACTTTGCCCCTACAAGGCAAGCCACAGATTTGTCAGGTGTTTGCTTATAGAGAAAAGACTCTCATAACAGATATCCAGAGTTGAAGTATTCAGTCTACACCTTGTCTTTGTGATTAAGGGCCAGTGGATCTCAAGTGGTAGCAATTGTGTCACCAGATGTCATTTGGCAATGTCTGGAGATATTTTTGATTATCACAACTGAGTGGATGGGGTTTACTGGCACTTACCGGATAGAGCCCAGGGATGCTGTTAAACATCATGTAATACATGGGTCAGTTTCCACAACAAAGAATTACACAGGCAAAAAACAAAAAGAGTCGAGGGCCATCGTTTAGAAACTATAGCATGGACTCCAGGGTCACAACACCTGGGTGGATAGTTCAGCTTGAGTAGTTACGGGCTGTAAAACTTTTTAGACAATTGATTCAACTACTCTATGCCTTAGTTTTCCCATCTATAAACTGGAGAAAATAATAGAACCTACATCTCATAAGAATAAATTAGTAAGTGCTCTATAACTATCAGCTATAATTTTAATTGGAAATCCACAATCTATTACTCCAGCTTCTGGGACTGCAGTATTCATCCAGATGAACTGTACTTGTACTTACTTATTTCCCTTTTATCTACATCCAACTTTTCTCTGCCATGTTTTCATTTCTAGGTGTGAAGGCTTCCACAAAAGTATAAACATTATTGACTTGCAGTGCAATTCATCACTTTCTATTAGCCATTTCTTTGGATAAAGGTATACAGCTGTGTAGAAAAGAGTTAACATAGCAGGCCTGATTGCTCTTTTTTGAAAGGCTGGCATCTGAACTTAGGTATCTTTCAGGAGGGTTCCTGTTACCACACAAGTAGGCAGGCTAGCTGCCCAATGTGCAAAGAAGTCAGTATTTTGACACCAGGATTTCAAGAAAAGAGTTTATTAAATGGCAGCCAGTAAGGAGACAGGAGCGACAACTCAAATCCCTCTAAGTGGAAGTGCTTAAGGTTTTTTTATGGGATTAAACAAAGGGAGGTGGGGATAGTGATGTGATTGGTTGATATTCAAATTAAGGATTCAAGTTAAGCTATACTAATTGTTGGTGTATAAATTCAACTTAAGGATTCAAATTAGCCTGTACTGATTGGCTGTGGCTTTTGGCTACTGTCTGGAGGAAACACTCATGGACCTGAGAAGTCCTAGAACTAACAGGCAGATGTGGGCCTGAGAAGTCCTTGGTCTAACTGGTTGTAAATGAGGGGCAAAGGAGCATGGTTATAAATCATTCAGCTAATGTAAAATAATAACTACGAGCAAAGGAAATAATAAAGGAATAAAATGCAACTACAAGTAAAACTGCCGTAGTCAGTGGTTACAATTCCCCCTTATTTTTGTTCATTCCTCAATCTTGAGGAATTTGGGGCTATGACTGCTCTGGCTGCTTCAGGCTAAGGAGGGACACAGATATTATGATGCAGAGGAATAGAACTCTTTTGCTTGCAATTGAAGGTATCCACAAGTTCCTGGTTGTTCTTGGAGGGACTGGCACCTTGGGTTTCAGTGCTAAACTGCTATAGGAATAATCTGGAGGCTTTAAGTCTCTGAAAAATAATTTAATAAGTAAATTGAAAATTTTGAGTCCAAATAAAATAAGTAGAAGGATTAAAATTAAGGGATTTACAAGTGAATATAACCATGTTATATTGGGGAAATAGCTTTTCATAGATTCCCAGATAGAGCCCAGGGTATTGATTTCATATAGCCATGTGGCTAATTTATGGTGTCTGGATATCCTTGGGGTTTTTTGGAAGATTGTTGCTTGGGGCTTTGCATACTGTGGCAGTTTGTGATATCTGGCTAAGACCTGCATAAGAGTAACCTCTAGAATGACCTCCTGAAACCATCTGAAACCTTTTAGCTATAGAAATTTTATTTTATTTTTTTAGGAGGTACTGGAGATTGAACCCAGGACTTCATACATGATAAGCAGGTGTTCAACCACTGAGCTAAACCCGCTCCTCTATTTTATTTCTTTTAATATTTCCCCCTTTTGATTAAGATCTTTTTCTGAAAGCATTGTTGATCAACATTTGGAGCTTCATCCCTGGGAATAAAGTCCCACATAGGGGGGAAGTTAGTGAGATTTAGAGTTTCGCTTAGAGAGAAAGGCCACATTTGAACAAGTAAGTTTTCAGGGGGTTATTCATGCATTAATTATAATTAGGCATAGTTTCTCATTACAGAAATAAGCTTTATAAGTGCAAGCACCAAGATCAAGGGCTTGGCTCCTGAGCATATTTATTTTTATGAGGCAAGGCTCATGTTTCAGAGTTTATTTTTTATAGGTCTCCTTGTTATAAGTTTAGACAGGAATAATTTGTTTCCCCAAAGGAGTGGATTTTAGATTTAGATCTTTCAAGTTCTTTGATTACAGTTTCAGTAAATTAGGAGCCCCTATTGTTTGAGAGACTAACAGGACTTCCCCAGGTGGGGAAGTTTAATAGTTCCATGCTTTCCCTCCCCACTCCCTTAAGGAGCCTTTTTAAAAAATTGTTATGCCCCAAATACTCTGAAAATCATTAGGGTACTATATTACCTTATACAGACTACCAAGATCTCATGCTCTATTCTAGGTTTCATGTCAAATAAAGCTGAGTTATGTTGTTCAAATAAACGGGCCATATAGGTTAAATCAGTTAGTGTACTACAGAAAATTTTAAATTTTTGAAAACATAAGTCTTTCCTCCTTTGGTCTTACACAGAAATTAAAGTCTTAAAATACAGGCAATACTACTCTCCATTGTATTCTGATTCACCTTACTTCTAACCAGATCAGCCTCATTCACATCCTCAACTGAAGCCTGATTCCTTCTTCACCTTCTTCAATAGTTGCTGCACAGTCATTTTCTAGAATTAATGCAGCTGCTTTAGTATCTCCAGATGTGGAGAACACCAATTCTTAAATCTTAGGTGTCACACAGACACCCAAAATTCTAGAGAGCTACCAGGTCACATACAAAGAGCAAAGTACCTTAAAATTTAGAAATAATGACCAAAGCCTAGGAACAATATGATGCTGCCAAAGTTTACAATGTAGGTCCTAATTTCCTTATGAGCATTTTCCAAATGAAGGTATTCCCAGAAATAAAAACATATGACAATGAACTTTTATTGAGATCAACTACAGACCAAGCTGGGTTTGTTTTTTTTTTTTTTTTTTTTTTCTGTCTCACCTTTACATTTTTATCAAGGTTATGTTAATTAACAGGTAGAACATAATTTATACACTTGCCTTGCTTCTTTTTTTTGAAGCCCCCCTCCACTTTTTTTAATTGAACATGAAACTCTGACCTTAGCTGACTGCATGTACTTTTAGAGAAACAGAGTAAAACAATGTAACTGACAAGGAAATTTGGTTGTTTCTGTGATATGTAACATTTTTCTAAGAATAACTAACACTATGACCAACAACACTATATCTTATCTAATATGAATATCAGTATCAGGATATATCATGGACAGTGAGAACATTGTCAAGTTTCTAGGGATTTTATACATTCTATAAATATTTACATGAACATTTTATCCGTACAAATGCAATAGGTTAGAAAATCCCTTTAAATATTTACAACACTTCTTATGAAACTCACAACATATCAAATGAACCTAACTTCTAGTCCCTCTTTTTTTTTTTAACCAGGTCAAAGAACAAATCCTTTGCAACAGTTTGAAATAAAGACATCCTTTAGGGCTTGATTTTGGGAAGGCATATGTTAAATTGCCAGGTTTGAACACTATGTTAAACAGGAAATAGGTCACTGTGAAACAATATTTGGTTCCTTATTTAAATAAAGTGACAGTAAAAGAGTAAAATAGGAGTTAATATAATTGTAAGAAAAAGACTTGGTTCCTTTAAAAGTGAGATTTGTCTTCCAAAATAATAAAGAATGTTAAGGTTTAAAATAAACCTCAATAAGGATATTATTCTGATATGATGAATCTTTTTCCTTAAACAAACAAGGACATGATAAAATTAACATCAAGTACAAGAAGATATTCTGATAAAACACAGATGCTCTGCCTTTTATATTGATTATTCATGAAAAACCTTTACAACTTTTTACTAAAAACAGACCAATAACCTGTCAACTTTGTTACTTTAAGGGAGAGAAAACTAAATTCTAGTTTTGCATCAGTATATGATACTAAGGTTCTTAAAAATTTTATAGATCTATCAAATCTTATACAACACTGACCATAAGAAATAAATCTTTTCCCATGAACCTTCTGCAACTTTCTAGATCTCTTCAGATTTGGTCCTACATTTTCCTCTCATTCTGCAACTAGTCATTTTAGTTTTAGGACAAAATTACTCTTTTTCCTTATACCTTATACATCCTGTATACCTTATACAGTTTTGTTACCAAAATGATTTGGAAACTGTTGAAGCAAACATTACTGTCAAAATCAAACTTGTCATGCGAATATTCTCACTGTCCTGATTTTGTGATAATCAGGGTAGGCTAAACATTCGCTATATTAGAAACCATGCATGCATCCACAGACCTAGTTTTTTTCCCTAGGTATGGTTTTTAGAATGCTGGTGATAAACCAAGCCTGGAAATGACTGTGGCTGAAATGGCTGGGTGTCTGTCTCCCACGTGGAGGGACCTGGGTTCGGTCCCTGGGACTTACCAGTAAAAATTTAAAAAAAGAAAAATGTGGAAGGTGCGCGGGGCCCACCTCCAGATCCCGCGCGCAGGTGCACCTCCAGGCCCTGCCGAGCCACGCAGCAAGATGATGACGTAACAGGAGAGTGACACAAAGGAGAGCCAAAACGAGAAGTGCTGAAAAACCAGGAACTAATGGCGCAGGCGGTAGGACGCCTTTCTCCCACATTGGAGGTTCTGAGGATGGAATCTTGGCAGGAGGAGAAGGATGAGAAGAGAGGGCAGGAAACAGACAGAGAATTGCCCAACGATTGGACAAAAAAACAGCAAAAATGGCGGGGGGGGGGCGGGGAATGGATAAAAATAATCTTTTTTTAAAAATCAAACTTGTCAGTATAATGTCTCAATTTGGTTAAATCCAAATGTAATTTTTTCCTCATTTTCAATATTTAGTAGATATAATACTAGCTTATTTGATCAGTAAACTTGTATAAATTTAGATAGAACATGCCCAAATAGAATAAAATTGTATGCTTGTATTGTACTTAACACTGATAGCTCAGGAGAGTTATTTTAGGGGATGGTTTCCAGAAATATTGTTTTCTTCAGTAAATAATACTAATACCAATACTAATTCTTTGTTAGTATTTCGGTGAGATATCTTATGAATAATTTCTTAAACAGCTTACCGGAGTTAAGTGGGGAGGGCTGGTTTGTTTTAGGGCCAAGTCATGATTTAATTGCAGCCTTACAAAAGCAGCCAGTGTTTTTCTGTTCTTTCTTTTTTAACATTTCCAATAGAGTTGTTTGATTCAAAAGTTATCACAGAAACAGGCATAGGACTAGAATTTGTTGCTGCATTTTTTTGCAACTGTATTTGCCTCGTGGTTATCAGTTTTTCTCTTCCATATTTGCCTAAGAATGACCAGGAATTTTAACTACAGCTTAAACCTTTGATAACAGCACAGTAACTAGTAATTTCTTAATGCAAGAAATGTTTTTTATCTTGCTTCATTGGAGGTTAAAAGCCTTTTGTTTCCATAATATCCTAGAATTATGAACAACCTCAAAAGCATAATGGCTATAGGCTATGGAAAATATAAGACAGCTTAAGGAGGTTTTCACATTTATTCGAGTGTATATGCCCTTGTTTTTAATGGTTTGCTATTACCAAATCTATTTAGCTTAAAGATGTGACAGGGACAAATTGAAAAGTCTCTACCATTTCCCGAGGCGGTCCTAACAATTACATTGACTTTGCTTACTTAGAGGTCAAATAGCACTGGGGGGGTGGGGGTGGGGGTGGGGGGTGGGGGGTGAGAGAGGGTGCTATTATTTTCTGGAAGTTTTAGGAAGTTTCTTATGTCCAGGATGTTTATAGTAGTCGCCAGTACTAGTGCCCTCTGATGCCGAGAGGGTTTATTGGGGCTTACTTAGCTGCTGTTTTAGTTAGGGAGGATTTCCTTTTTTTTTTTCAGGTTTTCCTTTCCAAATAGTTTTGTCTATCCAGATTTCTGCATGACCTTTTCACCAGCAGTCCTGTAAATTAATTGGGAAAGATCTAAGTATCCAGGCTTATAAGTCTGAATAATAAGATTGAAAGATTGTATTATTTTGCAAAACCCACTGAGTCTTCAGTAGGGTTTGGAAAATCTTACCACTATAGAAGGGGAGTTAGGCTAAGCTAGCACAGAGGAGGAAGAGTTGAGGAGTTTAGAGTATTAGAAGTTAGGCTTCCTTAATTTCTGGGACTCCAGGAGTACTAATATATATATGCGTGTTTACTTATCTTTAAGCAATCTGAATAGAGCTCTCCTAAGAATTTTTATTTGTTAATTTGGTATTACCATCCAGAAGTAGGAAAATATACATCAAACAAACCAGACACAAATAGAAAGTCAGACACAAAAACATAGAAACACAGAAATATAAAACTCGTTAGTTTGAAACCATAATTTTGCACCTTTTCTGTAAATTCTTATTCTGATACAAAGACATAAAAGATTGAACATAGGGGATTTGAGCTCATTTCTCTTCTTTTTTACAATATAAATCTAACTGTAGAATAGTATTATAATTTAAAATTTCATTTTCAGGCCAGTGTTCCCCAGATTCTAATTTATGTTGGGACCAGGCTGTGTTACAAAATAATATTTTTTTTATTTTTCACTGATTCATAACTAAACATAGACCAATTACCCAAAATACATTTCAAAGGACTGTAGTCAAAAGCAGTTAACATTTCCCATGGTTATAACTTTTCAGCACTTAGTACAAGATATTTACAAAATTAAGCCAGCAATTCAGAAAGACCAAAATGCGATGTTTGAGAAGTACAGTATGGCAGCACCAGATTGATTGTTACGGTGTGGCACGCTGTGGGAAAGGAGAGCTGGAATGCAGTGTACTAATGAATATCTTACAAACCAGTAAAATCAAAACTAGAAACCAATTTGAGTACTTAGTGAATAGCTCTAAGCTTCAGGGCCTGTACCTGATAACCAAACCAAATCCAGCAAAATTTCAACAGGGATTTTCAAACCCCAGCCAATTACCAAATCTTTTAATTTCAACAGAGGAATGTGACCTTCAACCAATTATTATCCTAGAACAAAAAGGGTTTTAACCCCAAAGGACAATGGAGAACCAAATAGGCCTTGGCAAAAGAGTAGGCACAAATACAAAGTTACTCACCCAAAACACGTCTGTTCCTGAAACCGTCCTCTCAAAATGAAACCACACTGTAAGGTCTACAACACCAGCAAGGCAAGAGAAGATCCAGTCTCTGAGTCTCTAGTCTAACTGGTCTAGGCAGCCACTCAAAGTCAGTGACTGGAAAATTCTGTTCCACAGGGGCCGCAAGGCCTTGGGCAGGAGGGCCACACACTGGGCACCAAGTTGTATCCTTGCAAGTGGGAAGGCTTACTGCCCAATGCACATAAGAATCAGTACTATGACTCCAGGATTTTGAGAAGTTTATTATGTGGCAGCCAGCAAGGAGACAAGAGCACAGACTCAGATCTGTCTTCCCAAGCTGGAAGTGCTTATGGTATTTTTTATGGGATTAAACAAAGGGAGGTGGGGATAGTGATGTGATTGGCAGCGTATAAATTCAAATTAAGGATCTAAGTTAGCTTGTACTAACTGGCTGTGGCTTTTGGCTACTGTCAGTAGGGAACAAGCATGGGCTTGAGAAGTCCTTGAGGCTAACTGGCAAGCCAGAGACCTGAGAGGTCTTTGAACTAACTGGCAGGTAAAGGCCTGAGAAATCCTTGAGCTAACTGATAAGCCCTGAGAAGTACTTGAGCTAATTGGTTGTAAAGGAGGGGCACAGGAGCAGTTATAAACTGTTCAGCTAATACAAAATAACATCTGAGTGAAGGAAATAACTAGTAGAGGAATAAGCTAAAATAACAACTATAATTACAGGTAAAACCATTGAAGTCAGCAGTTGCATTCCCACCATTCCCAAAACTGTTAAGTGGCTCACTGTGCCTAAACATACAAAGCATATTGTTTTAAGCTGAACACCTGCTTTCCTTATGGGAATCTGGAATTTTTGTACTTGCCTGGCAGAGGGTGCTTACGTGATCAGCCCCCAATAAAAACCATAGGCAGAGCCTCAAATGAAATTCCCTGGTTGGTAACATTTCACACGTGTAAGTCACTGCTGGGGAAATTAAGCCCATACTGTGTGATTCCACTTAGAATCTTGTCCCTGGTTTCCCTCAGACTCACCCCCCACATACCTTTTCCTTTTGATCTTGCTTTATATCCTTTTGTTGTAATAAATCTTGGCCCTAGATATAATTATACACTGAGTCCTTTGAGTCCCCTAATGAATCACTGAACCTGGAGTGGTCTTGGGACCTGTGAACCATAGTCCTATTACTTTCACTCTTGATACGGAAAAGGTCATATTTACTAACTTAAACTATCACTTTTAATACATTTCTCATACATTGCACATTAACAAATAGACCTAAGTATAATTTTCATTTTCCTATTATTTTTAATATCTCCTATATAATCAGCTGTTAATTTTCCATATTCTTTCAAAGACTGAACTTTAGGTTAAAACAAAACAAAACAAAACGTCTGTGTCCCAAACTCATTGTTTTTCCTGTCCGGAGTATTATACTCCCTAACTAAAGATGTTAATCAAGCTGTTAATAGGTTTTTGTGCTGAAAGATTCCATGGTTATCTAAGTTTGGGAAATCAGATGAGCAAAATTAAACAGATTTCTTTATCACAGAACTTTTCAGAGCCTTTAGTATGATCATTTGAATTGAAAAGGGACATTTTTAGATAGTTTTACCTAAGTTACAAAAAAGGGTAAAACTTTCCTCCCAGGAACATACTGAAGGGACCAATATTTTACAGTATACACTGTGCCAATCCCTGGTGGAGTAGCAGTAGTAATCAGATCTGATGTCTTGGAAGTTTGTGTAGACAGCACCAGGAAGGCTAATCAACCCATGCATAGTTACATTGGTGAGTTCTCCATCTAATACCTTTTACAACTGAAAAAATTAAAATATTAGGTAAAAATATAAATTAAAAATGGGATCAAACAAAAAACTTTAATGGATTACTATGTCTCTTTATGAGAAAATTACTTTGCAAGACAGAACAATATGAAGTTTCTTTTAACACTGAGATAGTAAATTACTTGCATCATAGAAGGAAAAAGAAAATCATTTATTTGTATGTTGATAATCACTCAATAGCTTATCTATCATCCTAGAACTTGAGAAGAGACGAGGGGAGATGAGGGGAGGGAAGGGGAGGGGAAGGGAGGGGAGGGCAGAGGAGGGGAGAGAAAAGAAAGAAAAAAGAAAAAAGAAAAGACACATAGATATAAAAATAAGACTACTGAGCTAGTATTTTTTAAAGTAAGAAAAACATACTGCTATTAAATAAACTCCACAAAAATGTTTGTTAATACTTTATTAGTATTTTCTAATGGATAGAACATAACACAAACAAAATAAAAAATTTAATCTTTCTTTTAGTTCAATAAAAATAACTGACATTCTGATTGTTGTTTCTTCTTTGTTAGAGAATTAAAGTATTGATAAAACAATTAGGCACACAGAAGACACTTACTGTACAATGATATGCACAAGTTATCTTTTAACAATTATAATCTTAAAATGTGCTCTTTATATTTTTCCCTTGCAATACAGGAGCCATGCTCCTATTTAAGCAAATTTTACTAACAAAAAAGAATTTTACAAGGAATGACAAAAAGACTTTTAAAACAAGTCCTTAAATAAAAGGATGCAGCAACAACGGAATGTAAGTTGTTGTGTTAAGAAGACAGTTTAAACTAGATCTCAAAACTTTAAAAATTCATTTATTTTACAATTACTCGAATACACATGCATTAAATGATATATTGCACGCAATTAAAATTTCAGATTGTGAAATTTATAGTTATTTTTTTTAAAAATTGATACACTTTTTGGTAGCACTTAACTGATTTTTTTTTTTGCAAACACCAGCAGCACAAACTTAAAATGAGCCAACTGAAATATTCAAGAAATTTTAATTTTTTTTAAAAATTAAGGCTAACCAAGTGCATCCATTGGTCAATGGCACAATTGTTTTCAGCAACTATTCAGAACACCCTAATTATAGGAAATGCCCATCTAAGTGCTATATTTAATTTATACAATCAATTTTTTAGGTGAATGAACTATAAGTTAGTAGTAATGGTCTCTAAATAGTTTATACATTACCTGAAAAATTAGAAAACCCCAAACAAAGAATGATTTATTCTGAAGGTTTTTGCCTAAAGGCACCACTAAAGGCAACACATTCAAAAATCAAATATCAGAAGACATAGCTTCTTCATGTATATTTTCATATATGCAATAAATGCATTAAATGTAATAACTTTATTAAACATAGTACACTGTACTTGACTTATGGGTTAAATATTTTACACACAACTTGACCAAGTCATTAGAAAAGTATCTCTAATTTTAGCATGACCACTGCTCTTTCTGATGTAAAACACAGATGTGCATAGAGAAGATGCACCACCATTTACAAAGACTACCATTGACATTTCTGCTTTTGAAATATAAACTCTTTTAAACAAAAAGTATTTAAAAACCCCATTTATTTGCTTAAATAGTTTTTGGTATGATTGCAGTTATCTTGCAGGGCTCTATTATGAAAATTTGCAATCTTGCATGACCTTCTTCCCTGGTTGACGGCCAGTATTCCTCACATTATACAGAAATGATTTTTCACACTAGTTTCTTACCTGAATTCTTCTATACACTCTTAAGATTTATTCATGTCAAAAATATACTTGAAATGGGCAGGGGTATATATGAAAATCATTGCACTTATGGCCATGCTGCTGCTTCCTACAGACATGTTTCACCTATCCTTATATTTTAAAGCCTAGGGTGTGGGGAGGGGATAGGGCAGAAAACCACACTGAGAAGAAATATTATTTCTTTCTCCAGAGCTACTAAGGATCTTTCCTCACTTGCAAGTTGCAACGAAAGGGATTTATTTCATTTATGCAATTCTGAAGACATGCAACACAAGCTGAATGTGTGCACACTTTAAGTATGCACAACAGCATTGTAATAAATATGACTATTATAAAGCTTTAAAGGAAGGCTTTATTCTATTAATAGGCTTCACTTCTAAGTAGCATCTAAGTGAAAAAAAGACAGTAATACCTTGTTCCAATTTTAAAGCTCCCAAATAATTGGGATACTTATACTCTGTCCCTTTATCTTAAGCACCTGGACATTCTTTTAATACCAGGATCTTGGCTCAGTGGTCTGACAATAGCTTCACTATTTTAAGGTTTTAGTGTTAAATATTAAAAAACAAAAAACAAAAAACACTGACACACCCAAATCCTTAGTGGAAGTATTGAAAATTATGCAGAATCCCTGCATACAAAGGAATATGAAGACTTCTGAGATGGACAAAATGGAGAATGAGAAAACTACAGGAAATGATGCAGAGGCTCCAAAATTTGAAAAGGTATTTTTGTTGCTGTTAGCATAAAATCATTTTAGGGACTTAAATGGATAAACTGAGGGTATTGTCAACCTGATTTAGTAGAATTTTACATTATGTGAAATATAAATAAAAGCATATTTTAAAAAATATTATAGTTCTGTCTTCATTATTTTCATATATGTACAATGTAATAGAATTAAGAATCTGTACATTTTCGTATAACTAATAAGCTCATTTAATCCTCTGATTTGCTATTTTTGCAATTACCTAAGTTATGTCAAGATCACACAATTTAAAATGATCATATGGTAACTTTCAGTAGAGAGTACAATTTATTTTTAAATTTCTTATTTTTAGAAAGACGAAAGTATTTGGTAGTTCTTCCAACAAATGATACCCCTTCCTGTCTGATCAGTAATCTTATTACAGAAAACTGTAATAGTTCTGGTAACTTAAACAAGAGCTACCACATGCTTGTTTGCACACAACATACCAAAAGATAACTTACAATTGAGTACCACAAGAGCAAAATAGAGCCCTTAAAGCATATAAGAATCAATCAAAAGTTGTTTTATACCATGAATAACAAATCCAATCAAATTCTGGTTTTGATTGGTTTCATTTTATATTTAGTTTTATTTTATGTCACAGAACTGTAATTCAAGTGTAAGGTTATTTCATACTTTAAGGACATTCTGTTTTTTTCCCCAGACACAAAATAAATGTTCCAAAGATCATTCACCTAGTTAATCTACATTATGTTAAAATGCTCACATAGACCTACAAAATTATGCAAATTCCCCCAAATCACACATTGCACAGTCTCCCACTACCAAATAAATGAGCCAAATTTTCTGTGAACCACTGTTTTGTGCTTTCCTTAGCTCTCATATATCCACTCTGGCACTTTGTCATTGCTTGAGAATGCTGATTAGTTTGAAACAGAAGTAACCAATATCATTCTTGCTTGAGGTGGGGGCAGTATCCTGTCAATGTTGCAAATATACGCATAAAACCATTTAAGACATGGAAACCTCTCTTGGTAGTGGCTGGATTATAGATGAGGATGAGAAGAACCACAGTCTTATGGATGTATTAATAATCTATTTTGAGACACTAAAAGACTGGTGCAGTACAACAGTATATGAGTTAAGCCCCAGAAGATCTGTCCATACCATTAGTACTGGACAAAATGAACACCAGCTTCAGAAATTGGAGTGTCACCTCTTCTGTAAAGAAGGCGCTTGAGTAGTTTGAAGTTTCTGTTTATATTTCTGCATCTGCTTTGACCGTGAATGCAGTTTTTTGAAAAGTTCACGGAATTTATACTGTGGAAATAAGGTTTCCAAAAAGCCTTCCAGGAAGACATAAACCATTCTCCTATTTAGCTGGTTGTGCTGAAACATTTCAAAAACACGAAGAATACCTTTCCGTGTTGTCTCAGCCCCAATAATGTGCTTCAGTTCATCTAAATGAAGAGGGGAAAATGCACACAATTCATTACTCAAATAAAGGAAACAACACAAGGCCTAAACTATGCTTTTAAATGATAAAAGTATATAAAGTACAGAGAAAGAATTGATAAATACAAATATCCAATTAATATGTTTCAGCTTTGTATTATAACTGAGAGCTTAAGATGTATGCATATTAGCATGCGTGCAGGCATCCATCCACTTATGCAATAAATATTGGGAGGCAATGCAGCACAGGTGGGGTCCAGGCTTAGAAATTCCAAATGAAAGTTACAATCCTGTCCCTTAATACTTATGTGATATTTATCCACCCTGAGTCTCTTTCTTCATTTGTAAAATGGTGATTTATAATAACTAATACCCTTATAACTGTAAGGATATATCAAGATTTAATGACATAATGTGAAAAGTGATCTGTAAACTATAAAGCACTATACACATATTCCTACAATGTGTAATACACAATGAGAAATGTTATAAGGAAACAAGATTTGTGAAAACAGACCCATGATCTCAAAATACGTGTGGCACAGTAACAGAATGCCAGAAAAACACTAAAAAAAAAGAGGTGTTTTGGGGGTGGGGAGGTGGGGTAAGGGGATGGGTGGGAGTCCAGCTCAGATAATATGGAAAGGTTTCTTTCAAGAAAGTGAAAACTAAAGTAGACATTGCTACCTAGGCAGGATTTTGATAGATGGAAAGAGATGAAGGATTAGCCTTGCCTTGGTGGAAAGAACATCAATGAGCAAAGGAGCAGTAAGTGGAAAAAGAATAAGGCATGTTCAAGAAATGGGGGTAGGACAGTTTGGTTGAATTTCAGGATTCCTGTAAAAAAGAGTGGAGAAAAGAAGGGAAAAACTGACAGTGTTTTGAATGTCAGCACAAGGAAGTCTGAGTTTAGTCATAGGCAACATGAAGTTACTAGAGATATTTAAGCAGGGGAATAACATGTATGATTATTCTTAATTATTCATAATCAGGGCCGAAATAGCAATAAATCCTATTTTCCTGCCTTAGAAAGAAACATGCAACTTCTAAATGGGGTACATAATAGTTTCAAACACAAGTTTCGTAAATTTACTAAAAAGTAGGCAAGGGATTACATAATACATAAAACCATTTATATTTACCCTCACTTTCTTCAGGTCGTCCCAACAGTTCATCTTCTCCATGAGGCCTTCCTTGACCATCATCCTATCTAAAACTGCAACTAATCTGATACTTCCTATTCCTATTCCCTTTTCCTGCATTATTTTTCTCTTTAACACTTACCACTATGCAACATACTATATGTTTTACTTATTTGTTTTCTGTCTCCCCCTAGTAGAATATAAGCTCCAAGAAGCCAAAGATTTGGTGCAAAGAAGAGTATCTGGCATATGATATGCACTCAAATATTTACTGAATGAACTTGAATAGGCTTTCTTTCAGCTACATAATTGGCTCAATCTTTATAGTATAATCTAGTTGATTCCAATAGTATATTAAATAATATTCTAAGTTATTGCATATGTATATTTTTCTAAATTGTAATACTTTCCTTTTGTCATCAAATACAACAGTATACAGAGCAGAATTAAGAACCACGTGGTCAATTTCCAGTTCAACTGTGTATATGATAGAAGAGAATTGTAATCATGAAAATGGTAAAAAAAAATATTTTAAATTATAAGAAAAACAAAATTATAGGAAAAGAAATAGGTATTGTATGATACTGAAGAACTTAAAAAACATTCCTTTTTTCATTCTCTACATCCATATTTAAAATGTGGAGAAGAGATTTCTAGGTATTGTCAAAGATACTCATAAACAAAAAAGGGAACCAAACCACCACTAGCCTCCAGCTACATAAAACCTTTTTTCATATATAATCTCTTACTGAGAGAAGACAAATGGGGATAAAATGAATCTAAGTGAGATAACTATATCCTAAAGTAACTCAAATTAGGCTAACGAAATGCCACCATGTATATAGTTTCTTTGAGAGCATGTTTTAATAAGGATTAATAATGGATAAACAGTTGTTTCCATGTAAAAGGGTTCTTGGGAAGAACATGTTTGTTTCTTAAGTAAAACAAATATTCCACCCAAAAAGTTCATACTTCATACTCTGTTATTAGCTCTTACATCTGTCATATATTTTACTTATTTTACAAGCTTATTCTCCAAAGGATTCAAGACAGCAGAGTGAAGTGGTTAAAAAAGCACAAGCTGTTAAAGTCACTCAGAGATGAGTCATAATCCCAACTTTCATTTACTAGCTGTAAACCTTGAATAGGTTACTTAAACCTCTCTGAACTTGTTTCCTCATATGTAAAGCTGTGATGTTAAAAAAAATTGCCTAGCTCTAAAGGATAGTTATAGGATGGTTATGAAATGCCTAGCAGAGTACCTGATATATAATCAAAAGACAGCTAAACTAGCATGGTCAATGCCAAGAATCCAGAAGAACTCTAAGAACTTCAAATTAATGAGATTTTTACCATATATGTTCACTCACCTGGCATAAGTGCAAATAATTTAGTTTTTCCTGCAATTCTCGTTCTCATTCGAATAGCTTTATCTCTGCATGGAACAGTCTCTGCTAAAATGCCATTTGGCCAAAATGCATCTCTATTTAAGAAGAAAAAATGAATTTTGTAAACATTTTCATTTTCTAGAGATACTGCAATTTTCTACAGAAAATACAAATGTGAAGAGAAAGAAGAAAAATTTCTTACATTTTATATAGGTATAATGATAAGTGCAGGGTTCAGATTTCGGTGTAAAGGGACATACACAAGAAAAATGAGAGATGAATTCTGCCCTAGGGCAATTTATAAACATTATCAAATAATAAAGATAAAATGAAATATATAGATGACTATTTCACGGCCATTTAAACTCATGTTGGAGCCTCTGCTAATTGAACATCCCATCCAAAATATAACCTAGTGATCCTGAATTTGGATACTTTAAAGAGTTCACTAGCTTAAGCTTCCCTGGGTATGATGCCTCACTACTTACCTTTTAACTAAGACAACATAAAATCAAATGCCATGCCCATGCCTTACAGCTGGATTGATTACAATGTTCCTTTCACACATACAATACCCATTCTCCTTCACTTTCACATGCTTAATTCCTGTTTCCTAGCTCTTGGACCAAAGGCAGGATTTGAGCACAATGGCTACATGCTGATCTTGGATTTGAACTGAGGGAGAACAGTGGTTCTCAACTTTGACTGCACATTAGAATCACTTGGGAGTTTTAAAAACTCTTGCTGTCAAGGCCATATCCCAGATTCAGATTAAGTCAGAATCTCCAGGGATGGACCCCAGGCATCAATACTTTTTAAAGCTCTCCAGGCGATTCCAATGTGCAATCAAGGTTGATAACCACATTAGCAAATACAACTGAGAAAAACTAATCTCAAAAACTAGGTGATTATATTACCATTACATTTATACACTATTTTCTCAATTATCTTAAAGTCACAATACTGTGACAAAATGAAACCTATTATCTTAATGATTTTTCAATTACCCTTTTCATATTCTAGTTTTAAAGAAATGAAGAATTAATAGGTCCATGGGACAAATGTTTACTGTAATTCTTACAAAAGCTTTTGTTTATCAGTGACCAACAAAAGCCAATTTTATGACCAGGAAGTTAATTAGTTTTAACAATTCTAAACTTTGTACTACCTGGAAGAAGTGACTTTAAAAAAATATATAAAGAGAAGTTTTGAGTTTACAGAAAAGTCATGCATGAAATACAGGGTTACCATATACAACTCTATTATTAACTTTTTGCATTAGTGTGATAAGTTTACTACCTACCACATTTTTATAATTGTACTATTAACTACAATCCATGGTTTAACTTAGGTTCACTGTGTTCTATGGTTTCATGGATTTTTATTTTTTAAAATTGTTATTCTAGTAACATATATACAACCAAAATTTATCCCCCATGAAATATATAATTCAATGTTGTTAGTTATGTTCACAATGCTGTGCTACATATATACCTGAAACGTTTCACTGAATCTGCTACTTGCTCGGGTGAGGTCATCCAATCTACATGATCAACTATTTTTCTGAAAGTAAACAGGTATAAATAAGTAAGGTCAATATTTTAGAAGGTGAATTAAAAAAAAACGAAATACTACTTTCATGGAGTAAGCAGATTAATTTGGAAGTAAATTATCTCTGAGAGCACCAGACTGCTTTATAATGATCTTCTTAAAAGGTCCAGACAAGGAAATTCTCCTATAAAGGTTGAGCAATCTACTTCTAGAAGTAAAAGTTTAAAAGCTAAGATCAGACTCTAAGGTTTAAAAAAAAAAAAAAAAAAGTGGTACCTATTAATAGTATCACCATATGTGGCTCTAATAACCTGTTGAAGTAGGTTTTTGATATTCCTTCGCAACCACTGATTTCTCTCTTTTAAGTCGAATACTTCATCCATGAGAAGCAGCATTACCCTAAGTGGAATATTGTCATCCACCTGACAAAATATGAAAAAAAAATAAGGATAAGTTTGAGTTAGCTAAGTACTACAAAAGGCCACTGTTGATGCTTTTACAAAATGATTAGTACTATTTCACATCAGAGAACAAGTTATATTAAAGCCTTCATAATTTGATAATTCATTTGAATTTTGAAAAAGATTTTTAAGTTGTTTCGACAGACACAGAATTTTACAATTCTACAATGATGAGTAAATTCCAAGGGTAGAGTGAAAAATAAAAAAACAAAAACTTCTCAAAGTAGATTCATGATTGTCTTAGGACGTCTTAGGGGCTATACTAGTTTGATAATGGAAATATGCTACCCTTTTATCTATTTTCTGAAGCACAATTCTCATAATAAAATATTCTCAATATCTCTATATTTTATACAAGATACAATCCACACAGAATCATGTGTTTTGCCTGATTAGTGATTTGTATAAATTTAGGTATTTTCAGGAAAAAGAAGGTGAAATTCAATCCAACACACATCTAGCATTATAAATGGTATATTTTACTAAATTACCAGAATTTTAACCTTTAACAACTAAAAACTGGCTTATTTTTATTATAGGTTAATGATAAGCATGATATAGAAAGTAAAGAAGCTAAAGACTTTAAAATATTTGTCAAGATTATGTCAGAGAATCCTAACTACTTATAGGAAGACAATTTGGAATGCTTTCATGTGACAAAAAATATATAAAGCAAAAAACAGGTGCAAATTTAGGACTGCAACAAAAATGCATATAATTGGCAGTAATTTTATAATTCTTACATCAAGATACTCTTTCCAATTATTTCCTCATCAATGTTATAATTTAAATGGTTGAGAAAAAAACATGACGCACATTTTTCACTGTCATGGTGTAAATATTTTCTTAGGACATGTTCCATTTCACATATTGAAAGCATATAGTTTAACTAAACTTGGGGGAGGGTGGGCAGAGTGGGACACCCACTTCATTATTGAGGCAGGATAAACTTTGCTTTATTGTCGGATCAAACATAGTCATGGGTTTTGGTGCCACACAACAACTGATATTATACCAGCAAAACTCATATTAAGATACTCTAAGATATTCTTGAAAAAGCAAATAAAAGTATTATTCTTAAGATGGCTCATTATAAATTAATTCAATTGGAAAAATAAGGGAGAAAATTCTAATTTTAAAATAAATTAGCTGAAGAGAACTGAATGTAGAACCCAGAAACAGACACAAATGTATACATACAATAACCTGACTTATGACAAGAGAGAAACTGAGTACACTGGAGAAATGAGAGTCTTTTCAACAAATGATGCTTGGGTTAACTGGACCGCTATCTCATTCCATATGCAAAAATCAGTTCCAGATGGATTGCAAATAAACATGTTGGAATGGTAAAACAATAAGGCATAATTCGTTTTACTGTGCTTTGCTTTACTGCTCTTTGCAGATACTGTGTTTCTTCACAAATTGAAGGTTTGTGGCAACCCTGTGTGGAACAAGTTTATCAGTGCCATTTTTCCAACAGCATGTGCTCACTATGTGTCTCTGTGACAAATTTTGGTAATTCTCACAGTATTTCAGACTTTTTCATGATTATCAAATTTGTTCTAGTGATCTGTGATCAGTAGTCTTTGATGTTACTATTGTCTCTGTTTTGGGGTGCCACGAACTACACCCATATAAGACAGCAAACAATGGATAAATGTTGTGTGTTCTGACTGCTCCACCAATTGGCCATTCCCCATCTCCCTCCCTCTCCTCAGGCTTCCCTATTCCCTGAGACACAACATTGAAATTGGGCCAATTAATCATAAAATGGCCTATAAGTGTTCAAGTTAAAGGAAGAGTTGCACGTCTATCACTTTAAATCAAAAGCTAGAAATGATTAAGCCTAGTGAAGAAGGCATTTCAAAAGGCAAAATAGGCTGAAAGGTAGGCCTCTGGTGCCAAACAGTCAGCCAAGTTATGAATACACAGGAAAAGATCTTGAAGGAAATTAAAAGTGCTACTCCAGTGAACACACGGATGGTAAGAAAAGGAAACAGCCTTATTGCTGATAGGGAGAAAGTTTTAGTGGTCTGGAAAGAAGATCAAACCAGCCACAACACTCCCTTAAGCCAAAGCCTAATCCAGAGTAAGGCCCTAACTCTTTCCAATTCTATGAAGGCCGAGAGAGGTGAGGAAGCTGCAGAAGAAAAGTGTAAAGGTAGCAGGGATTGGTTCATGAGGTTTAAGGGAAGAAGCCATCTCTATAACGAGAAAGTAAAAGGTGAAGCAGCAAGTGCTGATGCAGAAGCTGCTGCAAGTTATCCAGAAGATCTAGCTAAGATAATTGATGAAGGTGGCTACACTAAACAACAGATTTTCAAAGTAGACAAAACAGTCTTCTATTGGAAGATGTCATCTAGGACTTTTACAGCTCGAGAGAAGTCAATGCAGGTGGCTTTGAAACTTCAAAGGATAGGCTGACTCTCTTGTTAGGGGCTAATGTACTGGTGACTTTAGGTTGTAGCCAATGCTCATTTACCATTCTAAAAATCCTAGGGCCCCTAAAAATTAAGCTAAATCTACTCTGCCTGTGATCCAGATATGGAACAACAAAGCCTAGATGACAGTACATATGTTTACAACATGGTTTACTGAATATTTTAAGCCCACTGTTGAGACCTACTCAGGAAGAAAAAAAAAATCTTTCAAAATAGAACTGTCCATTGACAATGCACTTGCTCATCCAAGAATTCTAATGGACATGTACAACAGGATTAATGTTGTTTTCATACCTGCTAATGCAACATCCATTCTGCAGCCCATGGATCAAGGAGTCATTCTGACCTTCAAGTCTTATTATTTAAGAAATACATTTTGTAAGGTTATAGCTACCATAGTGATTCCTCTGATGGTTCTGGGCAAAGTCAATTGAAAACCTGGAAAGGATTTACCATTCTAGATGCCTTAATAACATTTGTGATTCATGGGAGGAGGCTGAAATAGCAACATTAACAGGAGTTTGGAAGAAGGTGATTTCAATCCTCATGGGTGATTGTGAGGGATTCAGGACTTCAGTGGAGGAAGTTACTGCAGAGGTGGTAGAAATAGCAAGAGAACTAGAATTAGTAGTGGAGGCTGAAGATATGATTGGATGCTGCAATCTCATGATAGAACATGAATGGATAAGGGGTTGCTTCTTAAGAAGGGCAAATAAAGTGGTTTCTTGAGATGTAATCTACTCCTGGTGATGATGCTGTGAACACTGTTGAAATGACAACAAAGGATTCAGAATATTACATAAACTTAGATGATAAAGCAGCAGCAGGGTTTGGGAGGACTGACTCCAATTTTGAAAGTAGTTCTGTGGGTAAAATGCTATCAAACAGCATTGCATGCTAAAGAGAAATCTTTTGTGAAAGGAAGAGTCAACTGATGTGGCAAATTTCATTGTTGGCTTATTTTAAGAAACTGCCACAGCCACCCCAACCTTCATTAGCCACCACAACCACCACCCTGAATCAGTCAGCAGCCATCAATATCAAGGCAAAGGCCCTCCAGCAGCAAAAAGATTATAACTTGCTGAATGATCAGATGATGGTTAGCAATTTTTAGCACTAGAATATCTTTTAACTGAGGTATGTTTTTTTTTAGTCATGCTCTTGCATACTTAATAGACTACAGGATAGTGTAAACATAATAGTCATATGCACTGGGAAACAAAAATATTTGTGACTCAGTTAATTGTGATATTCGCTTTATTGTGGTGTCTGGAACCGAAGCCACATTATTCATTGTATGCTTGTAAAGGTTTCTAGAGAAAAATACAGAACATCTTTGTGATCTTGCAACAGATACAGGTTACATATACAGTGCTCAAGAACAACAGAGTCAAAGATATTGGCAAGTCATATATTTGACAAAGAACTCCTATTCAGCTTATATCAAAGGGATAAAAATGGCTCAGCCAATGGAAAAATGGGTGAAAGATCTAAGATAGACACACAAGACAGGACATCCAAATCGCCAATAAACAGATGACATTTCATTAGTCATCAAAGAAATGCAAATCCACATGAGATATAACTACCAGAATGACTAAGCTAAAAACAAAATGTGGAATGCTGGTAGGATGTGGAACACTGGAACTCTCACGCACAGCTGCTGGGAGTGTAAGTGGTTCAAATACTTTGACAACTATTTGGCAGTACCTATTAAAACTGAACTTTTGCACACCCTCTGACCCAGCAATTCCACTCCTAGGTGCAGTCTCAACAGAACCATGTATTCTTTTTTAATCAAACACATGGACTAGAATAGACACAGGAGTACTATTCATAATGCAATGCATAAATTGTGCTGTATTTACAAAATGGAATAATATAGCCACATGGATTAACAAACTATTATCACACAAAACTACATGGAAGAATATCACAATGGCAAGCAAAAAAAAAAGCCAGAATGAAAGGAGTAACTGATGTAGTTTTATTTATATATAGTATAAAAGCAGGGTGGAGGAAGTCAAGTAAATGACTTGGTGGGAGAGAGGGTAGTAACAGGAAAAGCACATAAGGGGGTTTCTGGAGTGTTGGTAATATCTGTCTCTTGATCAAAGTGCTGATTACATGGGCAGGTTCAGTTCATGAAAATTTATCATGCTGTACACATACAATGTGTGCACATTTGTGAGATACATACGCACATACTCTATTTCCTTAAAAAGTTAAAAAGATCTGCCAAGTATGATTTGAGATACAACTGAATACTACCAAGAACAAAATTAACTCACATTATCATCTAGTTGAGCAGAGACACGACAATGTTCAGGATCTGAATCAGTCTTCGGAATTAAAGGAGGCACCTAACATTAAAAAAAAATTTTTTTTTAAAGTAAGCACACTAATACAGGCAATGAAAGAATGCAACACAATAATAAACTGAAACGAGTATCAAACATAATAAACAGCATTTGATTTGAGTTTTTGGTACAATATATAAGCAAAGTCTAGCAATCTAAAATTAGAAACAAATATTAAAAGATGATTATTTCATTATCAAAGATTTTTTTCCTTTAAAAAAATGACTGACTTTTGAGTTGGAAGGGGAGATTTTTAGTCAAACTCCTCTATTTTAAGAAGAATTTAAAGTTAAGAAAGGTTAAATGACTTGAAGATTAATTAATAGCATAGCCAGGGAAAAGAACTTTAATATTCTTTCTTGTACCACAATTACTTGATAATATGCTAATAGGTTTAAGGAATTAATTAACTGATTGTTAGATAACTCAATAAAGAGGTTATGGAAAGCCCATTTGTCAGCACTGGAAGGCCCATTAAAATAATGTATTATGGCCTCTTCATGTTACTGGTAAGGAAAAAGAAGCCTGGAAAAGCTCAGTGACTTTTGTACAGTTACATGGGTAGTTATTGGCAGAAATGGCACTGGACAATACACATTTCAGTATCAGACAATTAGAAATAAGGACAGGGAGTAGAGGAGGCTCAAGTGATTGGGTGTCTTCCTCCTATATGGGAGGTCCTGGGTTCCATTCCAGGTGCCTCCTAAAATAGAAGATGAACAGAAAGCAGACAGCGAGCACAGGCAACAGGGGGGAGGGGAATAAAAAAAAAAAAAGAAAGCATCAAGGAAAGGATATGAAAAGTAGAAATTGCATATACTATTTTAGGAGTTGCCTCTTACACTAAAGAAAATCTATCTGTTCATGTATATTTTCCCTTGATTCAAACATGATCTAACAAATAGAAAATACTAATAGCTATTTGTTTTCTTTTATAGACTTCACCCTAAATAACTAGGTCATGATTCTTAAAAATGCAAATTTATGGCTGTAACAAACTATTTGGCCCACCAGCTTTATCTGTTAACACAGTATAAAAAGTATCCTGGGAAATTCTTCTGTGCAATTCTCAGGTATATACACAGTAATGTAAGAATGCAAAGAATGATGGTGAGAAAAGACTTTTGCTCACTTGTTCATATGAATCTGGAGAAAGAAGACTGTTTCCTGAGTGAAAGTAGTAGAACTCATTTGCACAATAGCACTGTTTTGCTAATAAATTTAATGGCATAATATGACAAAAATGGTATAAGAGAACAAAATAGTACTAAGAATGTTTACTTTACTAATGTTAAATATTCTTTTAAAATGGATTTTAAAATTCTACCATATCAGAGACTGAGTGGTGACTAGATTTAATAGTATTCATTTCTGATGAGAGTTAATTCTCTTCAGTCTTTCATTCTTTATGAGACTCTATGTCTGGAAGACTTTGGACTTCTGAAAGCAAATAAGGTAAAGCCAGGCAGGAGGTCAAGAAATCTTAGTTGACTTAAAAACAGTTTGCTTTAGACATTACTGAAAATGTCTTCTTACCTTGAAAAATGATTGCTTTATATCTTGACCTAATTTTTCTGACATTTTGCCCATGTTGTCTGACATTTTAGTCATTCCCTCTGCCAAGCTATCAGGAAGGGATTTAACAGCATTTGAAACATTCCTCATAGAATTGCGAAGCGGATTTACAAAAGTGTCCATCTAAAGGGGAAAAGACATTATACCATGACATCATTGTATCAGGTTTGCTATTTAAATAAGGCCAGGAAAATACAGAAATCAACACATGAAAGATGCAATCATTTTTGAGGCTTATCTCAGAACTGTTGCCTTCTGAGTAGTTAAAACATTTATATTCACACACACATATATGATTAAAAAATTAGTGATGAGGTTATTGCTAGAAAATGAAAATAAGATTTGGTTACCCTTATTATGATTAAAGAAATTCCAAATAAAATAAGTTCTTCAAAACAGAAATTGATGCAAATGGAATTAGCCAAAATATACTTCTGCCACAATTCAAGGCAGCATTAAGATACATATTTTGAGTAGATCTGAAAAGTAAACAAGTATGTAAAATGAACAAAAAGTTCAAATAACTAACAAGTAAATATTTAATATTTATTTTCTAAAAATAATTGTTAGGATACATTACATGTTCAATTAGAATCTATGAAGGGAATCTGGAGTCCATTACAAAACCATAAAAGAGAAGCTGTAAACCAGACATGTAAACTATATTTTAGTAAGATCAAATAAATTATATAAACTACAGAAGAAAATATGTCCAGAGATATTAAAAATCTCCAAAGGGATAA
>JAQZBX010011358.1:0-19250 GCA_029593785.1 Cabassous unicinctus
TATTAGATGCTGGTTCTTGAAGTTAATGAAACATAGGTCTTGCTTAGGAGATCACAGACATGTGGGAAAACAGAAACAGACAAACAAACAAACAAACAAAAAACAGCTTTGCATTTCCCAAAGATAATTCACTTAGGAGATACAATAAATATATATATGGTAAGTAAATGTATAAATGCTTATTTAATATTCAAAACCTGATTTTACCATTTTTCTATTTTGAGGAAATATGTTCCATAATGATTATATTTCACCAGGAGCTTATTACCACTCTGAAGATGAGGGCATAAACCCCATCCCAGCTCACAGAGTTTATTCCTTGTACACAAATATAAAACTTTGAATGTACTCTCTAGAAAATGCCTTATCTGGTATAAATTTCAGATAACATGAACCTCAAGAGTTTCAGAATCTAGTACAGAGAAGCACCCAGAAGTTCAGCTGATTACCTGGCACTTATACAGGTAAGTGATTGTACCTGTATAAGTGATTGACATGAAAATAGGGCTGCAAATATCACAAGATTAGTTGATCTGAGAATTGGAATGCTCCCTGCTATCAGTTGGAAATCCTATAAGAATAGCCTCTATTGAAACACCCTTTTAATATGCTTCACAGCTTAATACTCAGTAGTTTATATGTCAGCTTGGTGAGCTGAAGAAGATAAGGAAACTTATGTTTTAGTTCCATCTTCTTTGGAGTCTTTAGGAAAACCATCAGTTTACCCTGTGCCTCTGTCATCTTATCTGTAAAATCTCTAAAGTTACAGTCTAAAGTCATAGTTAAGAGATATGGAGCAGCCTGATAGTGTCATTGTCTTTCACTTTTTTTAATACTCCCAAGAACATTTAAACTATCACTAAACAGAGTCTAGATATTATATTTGGTTATCTAGTACAACTCTTCAAATTAAAGAATGGGAAAAGGCCCCTAGACAAACTATGATTTGCCAAGTGGTCACAATTATTTTGTGGTAGGGTTTTAGTTTGCCAGGGTGCTATGACAAATATCACACAATGAGTTGGCTTGAACAACAGCAATTTATTGTCTCACAGGTTCAGTGACTAAAAGGCTTGCTTCCTCCCAGCTCCATTGTGTTCCAGTGCTGGCTTGCCACAATCCTCTGTGTTCCTTGGCTCGAATCTCTGCCTCACATTACATGGAGGTGTCTTCTCCTTTTCTGACTTCTGTGACTTTCAGGTCCTCTTTATAAATCTGGATTAAGGCCTACGCTTATTCTATTGGGCCACACTTTTAAAAATAGCATTTCAAGACGTCCTATTTTCAATGAGTTCACACTCACAGGAATACAAAATAAGATTAAGAATATGTCATGTTCTATGTAACTGTTACAGGTATTATTGAAATTGAAGAACTAAGTATTAAGAGGTATCTTAAAAATAGTGAAAACTGGTGAGATGTCAAGTTCATAGAATAGTGTCTGAAAATGATTCTGTTGAGGAAACATAACTGGTGATTGAAGGCATATGTCTGGGCTTCCATTCCAAACATGCTGGGTGAATTCTTGTTTAAGAAAATACCTGGAAGATTCCATCCTAACAAACAGCATTAAAATAAAATATGTATTTAGACTAGGCCATATTTAATTCTGCGCACTCTCATAATGATATATAATAGTCCAATTATCATTTAAATTGTCTTTTTTTATATATTTTTAAAAAATTTCTCTCTTGATTCTTTCCAACACAGAGCTAGTACAGAGGCATATGGGAGACTGCAGAGAAGAAGTAAACTGATGTATTTAGGTGTTTTATTTCATTCAATATGAAATGATGGCTATCTGGATATGAAATCATAAACATTGTCCATGAGCCAAGAGTTGTACCTGGAGCATTCAGGGAATAGAAAGATGTCAGGGGTGGGGGGAGACAGAGTGAGCAAACTGAAGAAGGAGAAGGAAATGAGGTCAGAAATGAAATGGAGGATCTAGATTGAGTAGGGCCCTGGAGGCATTTTGAGGACATTGCCTTTTGCTTTGAGTGAGCCATTGAAGAGATTTGAGTAATACAATCTAACATATTTTAACAGGGTCACTATGGATACCATGCTAATTAGAGACTGTAGGACAGCAAGTACAAGAGTAGGGAGTGATTTACTCAAAGATGTGTCTTCTACTCAATAAAAGATGTACCATGGGGATTGGCAAACTAGCCCAGGGGCCAAATCAGTCCTTCAGTCTGTTTTTGTGAGATTTGTGAGATAAGAATGGTTCTTGCATTTTGAAAGTGTTAAAGGAGAAGAGAGGGAAGCTACAAGAAACCCTGTATGGCCTGCAAAGCCTAAGATACTTAAAATCTGGAAAACATTTGCCAAAACTTCATGTAAAGGATCTGGCTTGAAAGGGATCCTTACCAAAACTGGAAGGATTAATGCATGAATAAATTAGTTGTGGAAAATATGGTGACATTATAAGTATCAAAAAACATCTATGACCTCACTCCCAACCTTTACAAACAATGCCATTTCCATTGAGCTACTAGGAAATACAGTATGGTTTTCAAAACAGTAAACCAAAAGGAACTTCCTCATATAGACATATGTGAGGTAAATTGAAATAACAACAAATATAATAAAACTAAAACACATTTTTATAGAGCATTAAACTTTACAAAGCATTTTCATGTTCATTATCTAATTTAATCCTCAAATCCAATGCATTGGATAGGTTTTGTTTTCCCATTACAAATTACCATGCCTTAGTGATTGTTCAAGAAAAGTTGAAATCTAGAATTTTATATCAGTTAATGCCAAGTTTGGTGTCTTAGTTTCCATGCTTCTAGGACAAAATGGGTTGGCTTAACAACAGGAATTTCTTGGCTCACAGTTTCAGAGGCTAGAAGTCTTGCTTGCTCCCTGGTTGGGAGCATTTTGGCTGGCCAGCATACTTGGGTTCCTTGATTATCCCAACATGTGGTGATATCCTTTCCTTTCTCCTCTGGGTTACCACTGACTTTTTTTTCCCAGCTTCTCCATGGCTTTCTGTTTATATGGCCTCCAATAATGGGACTAAAACCCATCCTGATTCAGGATGTAAAAGATCCTATTTACAATGTGCTCACATTGACTACAATGGAACTAAGATAAATAACTAGTTTTTCTTTTTTTCTGGAGTACATAATTCAATCTGCCACAGTTGGCCTTCTCTTATGGTAAAATGGGAAGTTACTATAATCCACAGCAATGTCCATTTCAAGATGGCACATCAGCGACATGTATTTATGTTCTCTTCTTCCCAAAACTGTATTTAAATGAAAGTATAGAAATACTAAAATTGGTAGACCAATGAAAGCCAAGAAATTGTGAGTATGATAGTCATCAATCACAGAATGACTTTGATATGTTTCTAAAGACAAAAATGGAGTAGAGGGTCATGGATAAAACAAGAAAAGACTATGGTAAGAAGGGGCTTCTGTTTTGGGGGGCCCTGGTTATAGTGAAAGGCAGAAGAGAGAAGAGAGGCTGAAAACAAGGAAACTAAATTTATTTAGAGGGGGAAAAGTTTGAAAACAAGGAAACTAATTAAACTTATTTTGTGGGGAAAAAGTTCACTTAATAAGTTCCATGGACCTCTTGGTATGCCTCCACATTAACTCTATAAGAATTACAATAGATTGTTGGTGAGTCAGACAGGAAAACAAGCTGTCAGCTATGTTTATTGTCACTACCATGATTTCATTTTGTGGTTGAACACTCCTGGGTTGATTTGATCCGATTAGAGATTGGTGGATTACAAATTGTCAAATAAAGAGTAGTCTCACCAGACAACTATATATTACTATTATTATTATTAAAATATTTTATTAATTGTTTTCTTAAAAATATTTTGCCCTGACAAATTTTATCTCAGCATGTTTGCTCTGCTAAGCCAAATCATCTAAGAATAACCACCTGTCACCGAATGTTATTTTGCCTTACAAAGAAAAGTAAGAGAATATTCTACATCTCAAAAAATCATCTTGCCCATTTATTCCCATTTGACAGGAAAAAATATCAAATAAGTGGATTTTTAAGGGCTGTACTTGCCCAAATTCTCTTTTATTATTTTTCCTTTTTTGGAGAAATAAAGGTTGGAAATATCATGGCTGTGATTTATTGTTTTCAAATAAGTTTTTCCAAGATATGGGATCATCTTTTTCCAAGTTTCTGTAAGAAATCTTTGTCCAAAAATTGGACCATCTTGGCATTTTTGCTCAAACAGACAAAATCAAGAAATTATTCCTTATTGAACTCTCTTCAAATGATATCAAGGAATTCTAGTTAAGTGCCATTACTGCAAATCATTTCTGCTCCTGGCAGGGTTAGAATGGGCATATAATATTTCATCTCTTTCAAACAGAATTTGGGTCTGAGTAAAACCTTCTATATCTTACCAAGCTCAAGGTTTGTTGGGAATGCAAGTTTAAATTTGCTCTGACATACTATAAAAAGAATCTCATGGCTAAAATCAGTTTTGTACTAAATGAATTATGTCCGGTGTTATTTTAAATATATAAAACATAGGAAAACACATATATATATTTACTAAACTCTGATCCTTGATTCTAAAACTTCTCTACATCATATGTCTGATATATTTCAGCTCTTGAGAGAAAAAAATACTCTGACACAAACCAAAGAAACAAGATTCAAACTTGATCAAGTCATGTGTTAGCCAGTATTATTTGAACCCTTCTTGTTATGCTGAAAGTTCCATCTCCTATGACAATAATACATTTCTTCTTGTCCTGGACATCCAAGAGTATGTCTCCACTCTTGGGCAGAAGAATCTCTAAAGTTAAATTTAGGGACCAATAATGTGTAGTGAATATTGAGCCCAACTGTCTTGCTCACAATTACCAAATTGTGCTAATTGTACTTTAATCCAATATGTTGCTTTACTTTTAACTTGAAATAACCTATTTGCTTCATAAACATTGATGAGATGCCTTGCTAGGCATATTCTAGGAGAGCCAGAGAAACTGGCCTCTTATCCATACGGAATATTCCCTTGTAAAATTTCTTCCAGGATATATAAAATTTTATCTAAAATATAATCCTTACATATTTGAATCCTTCAAACTAGACCCAAAAAACTGCACTGCAAGGCTCAATTAGGAGAGAAATACCTAATGATGCTATGCTGACAATTGGTGGTTCCTACTACACACCTTCTGAGGAGTCTCAAGTAGCCCAGTGTGAGCAAAGCTGAACTTGAGTTGAATCAAATAAGGGCTCCTAGTATGCCAGTGCATATGCTTTTTATAGGTGTGCCCTGTTGCTAAGTACCCTAAGTACTATTATTTTTTTTTAACGGTAATACATAATTCCTACATGAGGAGGCCCTACAGTCTGGTGGTTAAATGAATGAGCTCTGGAATCACAAAGCATGGGTTCAAATCCTGGGTTGGGCATTATCATTTGCATGACCCAAGGAAAGTTCTAAAGCTTCATTGTTGTTCTTACCAAATTTATAAAAAGAAGTGAAGAGATCCTAGCTATGCGAGGAAGGGATATCATGGGGTGCAGCATCTGGGTAAGGCAGGGCATGCCCTGTCGGGAAACCTTCGCAGCCCTACTGGTAATGTTCATTAACAGGGTGGCCACAGAGGAGACATGCCTAGTTCCAGACCGCGCAGGGGCGCCAGAGGCTGGGTCATTGGGCCTCGTAGTTTGTCCTTTGGCACCTTTTCTGCCTGCCCTTCCCTGTCCTCTTCCCCATCCCCCATCTGTCACGCGCCCCCCTATATCACCCGCCCTTCCTCTGTGACGCATTCAGATGCTGCATCACAAGCCTCAAGCCACCAGCTGAACAGTGCCAGTGAGGTCGTCGCCTCCGACGAGTCGGAAACTAGACGACCTCTCTTGAGTTTCATACTCCACTCCCTCGATCAGACAGCACCCAGATAACTCTTCACGGGCAATTTTCTGAGTAAACTTCGCCCCCGGCCCCACGGCCGCTGCCATGGGCCCGGCAGTCGCCCACCAGTTTATCCCACCAGCAGAGATCACCCCGCTGCCCCTGTGTCTCTTCCTGGCCCTGCCCGCAGGCTGTCCGACCCCCATGGCGTGAAGTTACATTCTAGGATTTACATCGCCCACAAGAAGAGATATCAGATATGGCAGCCTCAATACTCCTTTCTCGGTGTCCTTAGGTCTGTGTTCAGGAGGGATAGCCTGAAGCCATTGTTGTCATCTAGCTGTTCCAAGATGTTTGGCTACTCTTCTGGGATGGTAAAGATCCCTCCTCCAGGGCACAAACGGTACCTTCTCTGTTTGCCACCTGAGCAGGTCGTCCCTAGAAAGCTGGTGCCATCCATCCACCTTTCACATCTTCGCCTGAAGGAGACTGGACTGAAGGTCCCAGAAGATGGCAGAAAAGAGAGAGCAAAGGAGGAGGAGGATCACAAAGAGACCAGAAGGCAGGATGATCAAAGAAGGGGCCCCCACACCAGTGGGAATATACCAGCAATACCCAGGCCCCTGGAGAGAGAGGAAGCGGTCACTTCCTTCCAGGGCAGTCCTGAACCATTGAAGGAAAACCTCCGTTTTAAGCACTCACAAGAAGACAGCTTGTGTCAGAAGGCCCAAGAGTCTACTGTAAGCTCCTTTGTCAACAACTGTGCCATCACGAGCTCAGACAGGCCTGCTGGAGGTGTCCTGCCTCCTGGAAGGTGCAATCCAGGTGCAGTATGGCTCTCTGGTGCATGCTCACCCTGCTCCCTGCTGCCAGAGAGACCACCAAAGGCAGTGCTGGATAGAAGCCATGGCAGCAGCTCTCCAGTTTCACTGCCAGGGAAGGAGACGCAGACCGAATGTCGTTCAGCTATGCCATCAAGGAGCACTCCTCCACCCATACCAGCCAGTTGTAGGCCCTGTAAAAGGGAAATATCTATGCCGCTGCCATTGCCAATGCTGCTGCCACTGTTGTGGGGTGGAGGTGAGCGGCCCCCACCTATGAAGCTTCCTCGGATAGCCACTGCTGAAGATCCATGCTGGGAAAAGAATGCTGAGGAAAAACAGGACCATGACATCTTGGAGGAGGATAAAATTGAGACCACTGGAGATAGTAGTGTCACAGAGCCTGCCAATTCTTTCTCTCTGCCTTTTGCGGAGACTACAGACACCTTGAGCCAAGCCACAGTCACTGTGTCAATCCCGGCTACCACCTCAACAGCAGTCACTGACTTGGCTGATCTGTTTGCCAGGCACCCAATCCTCTCTGCCCCTGTACCTTCCCCCACATCAAATATTAATGATCAAATACCAATTCCCAACTCTCCTTTTGCTCTTCCTACTCAATCTCTGTCTCCCTTTAGATTCAACCCCCTCTCTGAGGGTCCACCTACAAAGAACAGAGGCCCTTTGCATTCACTGATAGATTCCACAGCTTCACATCTGCTCACAGCTGCCACGGCTTCACGTCCGCTCCTGGCTGCCACGGCTTTGAGTCCTCTTGAGGCTGACATGGCTTTGCATCTGCTCAGGGCTGCCACAGCCTCATGTCAACTTGAGGCTGCCATTGCTTTGTGTCCATTCGAGGCTGCTGCAACTTTGCACCCACTCACGACTGCCACAGCTTCGCATCCACTTGCTGCCACAGCTTCACTTTCGCTCATGGCTTCGCATCCTCTCAAGGCTGCCATTGCTTCACGTCCATTTGAGGCTGCTGCAGCTTCACATCCACTCAACAGCAGCCACAGCTTCACATCCACTTGAGGTTGCCACAGCTTCACACACACACACACAGCTGCCACAGCTTCATGTTCGCTCATGGGTGCCATGGCTTCACATCCACTCATGGCTGCCACGGCTTCACATCCACTCATGGCTGCCACAGCTTCACATCCTCTCGAGGTTGCCACTGCTTTGCGTCCGCTCACAGCTGCCATGGCTTCCCATCCACTCACAGCTGCCATGACTTCACATCCACTCATAGCTGCCACAGTTTCTCCTCCTCTCAAGACTGCCAGTGCTTCACGTCCATTCGAGGCCACTGCAGCTTTGCATCTACTCATGGCTGCCACGGCTTCGTATCCTCTCGAGGCTGCCACGGCTTCCCGTCCACTTGAGGCTGCCACAGCTTTGCATCTTCTCGAGGCTGCCATAGCTTCATGTCCTCTCGAGGCTGCCACAGCTTCATGTCCTCTCGAGATGGCCACTGCTTCATATCTGCTCATGGCTGCCATGGCTTCACCTACACTCGAGGCTTCCTCGGTTTCCCATCCACTCACAGCTGTCATGGCTTCACATCCTCTCTAGGCTGCCACTGATTTGTGTCCATTCAAGGCTGCCGCAGCTTCGTCTCCCCTCATGGCTGCCACAGCTTCATGTCCACTCACGGTTGTCATGGCTTCACATCCACTCATGACTGCCACTGATTCATGTCCTCTCAAGGCTGATGCAGCTTTGCATCCATTCGTGGATGCTGCAGCTTCACGTCCACTCACAGCTGCCAAGGCTTCGCATCCTCTTGAGGCTGCCACGGCTTCCCATCCACTCGAAGCTGCCACGACTTTGCGTCCTCTTGAGCCTTCCATGACTTCGTGTCCTCTCGAGTCTGCCATGACTTCGCATCCTCTTGAGTCTGCCACGACTTCACGTCCACTCGAGGCTGCCATGGCTTCGTGTCCTCTCGAGGCTGCCACTGCTTCGCGTCCATTCAAGGCTGCTGCAGCTTCACATCCCCTCACTGCTGCCATGGCTTCATGTCCACTCATGGCTGCCACAGTTTCGAATCCACTAATGGCTTCCTCAGTTTCTTTTTCACTTAAGGCTGCGCCACCTTCACATCTGATTACAGCTGCCACAGCTTCACATCCACTCAGGGCTACCACACCTTTGCATCCACTCGGGGCTGCCACACCTTCACATCTACTTGGGGCTGCCACACCTTTGCATCTGCTCATGGCTGCAACATCTTTTACTGATCTCTCCTCTCCTTCTAACACCTTAACCCTCTCCTTTCAACATACCAACTGCAGAAAGCAATCACCTACACCTACATGCATAGATCCTCCTTTATTCTTACCGACCCCTCCTAAAGTCATTTCCACCAACATTCCTGTCTTCCCCAGCCAGCCCTTCTTTACTCCCATGGTCACATCCACCATCCCAGCCCCCACATTTGCACAGTGGACCTCTCAGCCTGCCTCAGACCATAGTTTAACTGATATGGACACCAGTCCCCCTTCCCAGGCTGTTATTTTCAGGTATCCTCCCAGCCTTGTTGTGAGTTCCCTCCAATTTGCCCAAGCCCATTGTAGTATGGAGCAAATACCTCTTGCAAAGGCCCCAGTTTCCTTCAACCCACCCGTATTTATGGACAGCACACGTACCCCAATTTTCAACCTCCCCTTTGGCCCAGTAGCGCCCCCTCAGCCCACATTTGGAGCCCCTGATGGGCAGCAGCAGAGAGCCACTTTTCCCAGTCCTTCTGTCTTCACTGGCCTGCCCATCACTCCTTCTGTGACTGCCTGCACTCCAGCAGGCAACGCCTCTGCACACTTAGCACCCAGGCCTATGTTTGATCCTGATGATATGGATACCACGCCTCCTTCCCAGGCTGTGATCTATCTCCAGTCTCCTCCTGTCTCCAGGGAGAACTTCCCCTTTTACACAGCACTTCCTGGTCCTGACAACACACCATGCAATGGCAGCATTACCTCAAGCCAAGTCTCCACCTGCTTGCCTGCACCATCAGTCAATGAACCACCTCCAACTTACAACCTTCCCTTTTACCCAGGAGCCATGCCTCAGCCCACATTTGGGGTCCCCAATGAGCAGCAGCTGGGAGCCAACAGCTATAACCCCTCCTTCCCTTTGGGCAACTTGTCAACCACAACAGAAGCTGCAGGCTTCAGTTCTCCCACTGCACAGCCACCCAGTAGTGGTATATTACCACCAGCATTTGCTGGATTGACATCACCAGGTCCCAGATTTTGCATCCCAGTCAGCACCCAGATGACCTTTGGAAACACCCTAGGTGTTGCACTTACTGGCACATCCACGGCTTCTGGCTTTGGAACTGCTACCAAGATGTCCAGCACTGGTAACAGTAGCTCATTCTTTGCAAACACCACCTCAGCCCCACTTCCCTTTATGGGATCTGCAACCCAGATGGGAAATAGTAGCTGTGTGGCCAGTGTATCCACCCCAGAACCCACTTCCATATCTGGAGCTCTCACCTTTGGAGCAGGACCAAGCAGAAGATCCAGCACCATTTCTGCTCCACAGGGCCCAACTGGTCAGAGCACACCTAGTGCAGAAGTGACCAGCACCATGCCTGTATTTAAAGACACCTCTCGTTCCACCTTCGTGCAGAGCACCTGGAGTCCACCTGCCCAGAAAACAAGTGGGACAATAGGAGGGGACAGCATGATTCCAGAGCTTGGGAGGCCTTTTACTTCCACTTTCCACCACAGCAACTGTGGGCCAGTTGGCCAGAGCACAGGTGATGCAGTGGGAGGGGACAGCACCACACCTGAGCTTGAGGGCCCTTGTGTTCTCTCCTTCCACCAGGGCACCTGTGGACCAGTTGGCCAGAGCACAGGTGGTACAGTGGGAGGAGACAACACCACACCTGAGCTTGAGGGCCCTTGTGTTCTCTCCTTCCATCAGGGCACCTGGGGCCCACCTGGTCATAGCCCAGGTGGTGGTGGGAGGGCCTAGCACCACACCTGTGCTTGGTGGCCCTTGTTTTCTCTCCTTCCATCAGGGAACCTGGCGCTCACCTGGCCAAAATCAGAAGGGACACCAACATACATTTTTAGGGGAAAAATTCTCTTCTTCCTTTAAGTCAAATCACCTGGAGCCCCTCCAGCCAGGGTACTGCTTTGGCTTTAGAGCAGCCAGCACCACTGGGAGAATACCTGTGTTTGGAGGCACTTTTACTGCCACCTTTCGTCAAACAACTGTGCATCTGGCACGGGCAAGGCAAGTAGCAGCTTTGCCTTTTGGGAACCCCCCACACCTACCCAGGGATTCATAAGAGATATTTCTTCCAGCACAAGATACCGGATCTCAGCCAGTAAAAAGCAAGAATGCCCTCCAGAAACGGCGTGTATCCGGTCTCCTCATGAATGGTCTTTGCATGTCTGGAAAGAAGCTTACTTCCTTCTAGTGATGTCCAACTCAATCTGTTCACAGTCAGCAAGCTGGAGGCCCAACGTGTGTGTGTGTGTGTGTGTGTGTGTGTGTGTGTGTGTGTGTGTGAGTGAAAGAGAGAAAGAGAGAGGGAGGCTAGCCAGAATTCACTGCAGTGGACTTGAAGAGAGCAGAAGAGAGATCTGCATGTATTGTCAACTGTGCTTTTCCTGGCTTGTGTGATACCAGGGCAGACCAAAATTCTGGGCCTTTCCTCTTGTCTTGAAATTGGCAGGATGCCCACTTCCTGCCTACAAATGCCTCTTTTCCTCATATCCATTTGCCTGAATGAACCTTTATTTTCCCCACATGATATATATATATATATAGCTATATATATATAGATAGATATTTATAAATAAACTTGTTCTTGTTAATTTATCTCTGCTTGTGTGTCTTTGCTCTTTGACTCAACTATGAAGGAAGAATTGTCTTGCAGAAGTGGTGATGTGTTGAGTCAGACTTAACTATTTCATTTTCTGTGGCCACTTTATGAAAACATGGACGGGCTTCTGTCTGTGCCTTGAGCATTGGGGATGGCAACCCAGGGGGAAGTGATAGCCAGAGAAACCACCACCCCCTTTTCCTCTGTGCTTCTCTCCCACCCCTCTAACCTCACTATAGGTTCACTCATCCCCAGCACATGTTCAGAAATCACACTTCACAATTTTAGTCCTTAAAATGTTTAAATGTCTTTTTTGTGTCTTTTTAATTTAAACTAATATCCTCCCACATTCATCCTTCACGCAAAATGAATGGGCTCAGAATCTATGCACTGAAATTGTTGAAAATTTTAAGTGAAGGTTATAACATATTAGAAGTCAACATTCTTAAAAATGACGAAAAAAAATACTCTTTAATAACCAGTGTTTCTCTAGTCTAAACCACTAAAATAGCACATCACAAGAGTTAAAATTTCACCCAGACCTGACTGACCCTAGTGTCTTATTCTCTACTGTAGTCAATATGAAAATACAATCTTTTCTATGGGACTTCACAACCCAAAAGAACCATCTTATGATGGAAGAGAAAAATGCAAGCATTTCCTTCAGGTCCTTAGATAATTTATGTATTCAGTGATGACTATACCTTAGACTCTGTGCCAGGCCCTAGTGATAGAGACTTGATAGGCATCACTTGCGCCAGAGCAATTTACAGTGTAGTGGGGGCCACAGGTGAATAGACAAAAACAAAAACAAAAACAAAAAAAACCAAAACACTGGAGGTGGAAATGCTATGGTAATAGCAGGTAGAAGGGACATACTACTGGGTGAGATGAAACATGGACCATGCCTTGAAGGAAGAGGGAGCAGCCAGGTGGGGAAGGGCTGTTTCCAAGTCAAGGCAAAACCAGGTTAAAGGCAGGAAAATAAGAGCAATCACGAGCAAGTGGGACACTCATAGGTTGTCAGATGTGGCTGGAAAGTGAGATGTGGCTGCAAGGTTTGGCAGGGGCAGATCAGGCAAACATTACCATGGAAGGGCATGTGTCCGTTATCCTGAAGGTGAAGTTCCAAAAAGACAGTAAGCCAGAAAGTGGCAAAATGATATATAGATTTTAGAAATAACCCTCTGGCTGTGAGAAGGAAGAATTAACAGGTGCCAGAAGAGAGGCAAAGAGACTTATGGGAAAGTTGGCAGTGACCCAAGCAAAGATGAAACAATAATCTCCTGGTCTAGAGTAGCTGAAAGCAAATATGGTGAGTAGGTGAGAAGAGAGGGAGGTGATGTAGATAAGGCAACAAAACCAGGGCTATTTTTAGCTTTCTGGCTTGGATAAATGGACGTTAGTAGTTTAGGCAAATATATAAGCACAACTTTTAATAGTGTGGAATGCATATGTAAGATCAATTTAGTTCAGTATTCAGCAGGCAGTTTATTCACTTATTAATTTCAAATGTGTTGAGTATCTGGGATGTGCTAAGGACAATTCTAGGTAGTAGCATGGATATCGAGATTGGAGGTAGGGAGAAGCATGGGTTTCAGTTTAAATGGTGGACAAAGTAAGCCTCACTTGGAGGGTGAGATTTGAGTAAAGTCTGGAAAGAGGTAATCGGGTCTGCCATTTGTGTGAAGAGCATTCCAGAGTGTGGGGATAAGCACAGCAAAGGCCCAAAGGAAGGATGCCTGGTGTCCCCAGGGAGCAATCAGTAAGGTAATGAGGCTGGAATGGGGTCAGCACGTGGGAGAATGGGGGGAGAGGAGGACAGAGAAGATGTGGGTTTAATTCTCTGCCCCACTATTTATTGGTTGTGTAATAACAGTTGACTCAATCTTCAAGGGTCTCAGTGTCTTCAATGCTTTACCAGGATAAAAATTCTGTACATATCTATTCCACAAAATTGTGGGATAAAATTCAACAATGTAGGGAAGAAACTTATAAGTCATTGTTGTTATTGTTCTGTATATAGGAATGGATAACTAGATAGAGAAATAGTGATGAGAGAGATATAGATGTATGGGTGGGTGGGTGGATAGGAAATTAGATTAGACAGATAGATGAAAGAGATAGACATAGATATGGACAGATGCATAGATAGGTGGTAGAAAATAGAGATAGGTAGATGGATGGAGAGATGAATGGATAGGTAGACAAATTAGATAAATTATAGATAGATTTGATAGATAGATAGATAGATAGATAGATAGATAGATAGATAGATAGATAGATAGATAGATGATAGAGATAGACAGGCAGACATAGATATGGTTAGATGAATAGGTAGGTAGATAAATTAGATAAATGATAGATAGATTTGATAGATGATACATAGATAGATAGATAGATAGATGGATAGATAGATAAATAGAGATAGAGAGATGATAGAGATAGACAGGCAGACATAGATATGGTTAGATGATGAGGGATAGTTAGATGATAAGTGGATGGATAGATGAATGGATAGATAGAAGATAGATAGATAGGTAGATAGATAGATAGATAGACAGACAGATATGCTTAACAAGTGATTTTCTTAGGCTGTAGTGCTTTGATTGCTTTTACCAGGCAATTCAAATAGGTGATCCTCATTTTAAAAATGCTTACTCAAGTCATCAAGAAGTGAACACATAGAAAATCATGATAACTGAGCCTAAAAATGCAAAGGACTGTTCCTACTGCAACATTTATGAGATCAGCCTTGTAAAAGCAAAGGAGGCCATCACACAGTGGCTGCCAGACTCCTCTAGGAACTCTGCCGCCTGATTCCTTTCCTCTAAGCTGTTTATTACAGTTCCAGAAGATCAAAGCTCCTGCTCCCTGACTGTGGAGAATTGCCTGCCTTCATAGTCAGAACTACCTCTCAGAAGCAAGGTGGAAATCCAGTTTGCTTTTAAAAGGCCTGCATCTTCTGCCTCCCAGGCTGGGCAATATTATTCAAATTTTAGAAATTCATACTTCTTGACATTTTTTTAAAAGGCCTTTAAGCTGAAAATAATGATCCTGATAAGGTAAACCTTTAATAAATGTGTGAGAGATGTAAAAATGATTTTGAATGTCATATTTTGATGCACTTACACAGTTGATGTTATTTTAAATAAATACAAATATTTTTATGAAAATAATGCATGAACATGGTAACAACTTAAATAATACTGAAATCCAACTTTCCCATCCTTTTCCCCTCCCCTGAGACAGTTTTTAACTGCTGTGGTATTACCCACATAATTCTAAATGTTATGCTTATCTTGCTCTAACAGGATATATCCATTTTAGGCAATACTTCTTACCTTGCAAACATAAGGAAGGAGGATAAATACACTGTTTCTTGCCTCCCGTCCCCCTGCCACTTCCCTCTCAATACATCATATTCATTTTGTCTATTTGCTGCTTCTATTTTGTAGCTGTAATTATTTTGCTAGAGTTTTTTTATGAGGAAGCACTAGCGTATTGGTTAAAAGCATTGGTTCTGGAGAATGACAGCCTGGGTCAGGATCCTGGTTTTTCAGATTATGAGCTCTATAACCCTAAGTAAGTCACTTCACCTTCCTATGCCTTAGTTTATTCATCTGTCAACCATGGAAACTGTTAACACCTACTTCATGGGGTTGTTTGTGATGATTAAATAGAACAATGCTTTTACAGCCTTTAGTGGCCAGCATACAGACCCTCTCAAGCAATATTAGCTATTATTGATTTCTTGTTTTATCAGCTTTTATTCTAATCTCATGAATTTCCCTGTGCACAGGACTGTGCCTCTGCCGTTCCTTTCTCCTTATTCAACTAACTTTCTGTCAATAACATGTTTCCTTTTGTTTGTTAACATTTACATTTTGATCTGCAATTCCAGCAAAATGTCCCATGGTTAATCCATGGGTTGATTCTAAGGCTTGAAAACCAACAAATTCTTATTTACTGTGAAAGGATTTCTCAGTCCTTTCTCAGGACTGAGAAAGGATTTCTCAGTCCTGAGTTGTTACCATGTTCATGGATTACATTTTCTTTTCTGCAGGTTTTAGTGCCACTCTTCATGGTCATGTGAATTAGAATGACTTTGACATCAGTTATCTACAATCATGCTATATTTTAGTTTGCTTCTTATTTGAACCATTATTTTCTTATATATATTCCTTTGCTTTTCTTAAATATTTTATTGGTTTCCTCTTTTTATCATTTGTCCAAAATATGGCATTATTTTTGTTTTACAAACTCATTATTTTACTCAACTGGGTCCATTTCTTTTCTAGAACCTTGATCCTTCTACTCCAGTGTGCACTGATTACTCTGTAGATAGTCATATGCTTCAGTCAATACACGGATCAACCTATTGATCATCAATTCACATCTGGAAAAACATCTCTCCTCTCCTTTGCCCCTGTCCTGCCCAGTGGAAGGTAGAAGACCAAAGTTAACATATGGTCCTAGAAGAATAATGAAGGACAAAGGGACTACTTACACTGATTTTAGGCTAGGCCAAAAATTCTCAGATATTAGTGGGTGAAGAATTGCTAATTATGAAAAATGCAGAATTCTGGCCACTTTATCCTCATTTCCTAAGTTTGTGGTGGAGCAGGAATCTGCACTCCAGGAAATTCTATGTAGATGGTTCATATACCACGTTGTGCTAAGCACTGTGGCTAGGTCCTTCCTGAACCAATTCCTGCTGTGATCCTAGGGTGATATAATGAGAGTTTCCTGAACAGCAATTCCTGTTTTGTTAGAGATAGAGCTGGGGGTGGTCTCCACAGCAACCCAAGGCCAGAGGTGGTATACTGGGACACCTTTTCTGGATAGGAAAACAGAAACTCATAGAATCAAATAGCTGCTGAATGTTAACGTCATGATTCGGACCCTGGATTTGATCATGGGGGTGAAAACCACAAAACAATATTTATACCTCATTGTCTCTCTTAGGTAAAGTATTGCTTTTAATTCACATTAAATTGCTAATGACTGATATCAGAGACTTTCTTGGAGGTAGGTTTCCATAGGATGGAGGTATAATGAAAGTTGATGAAGTGGTATGGAGTGGGGTGTTGAGGTAAAGAATTTATAACACCAACTCAGTCCATTTCAAAACTTGGCATTGGACTAGCTCAAACTGGTGTTATAGGAATTTGGAAACACTGACCATGGGAAAACACTTGATTTCCTCACATGCTCAGAGTCACTCAAAAGTATTCTTCTAGATAAATTTTACTGATTTTCAAAAAATTTTTTGAAATTTTACCAAGTTTGCCAAATATTATTAGAAACTTGGGGAAAATGTGGTTCTTGAAGATGCTAAAATATTTTTGAGCCTAAGCTTGATGGATAACAAAATTATGACAGAAAGCTGAGCAAGTAATATTCTTGGAATTTTCATTTATTATTATTAAACATTTGTAGAGTTTATGACAAGCACTATTCTAAGTGCTTAACAAATTTTAACTCATTTAATCCTCATAATAATACTAGCATAAACATAAAAGAAATAATAAAAATATAAAGGTGGCATTATTCATGATTGCTACTTTTTAAAATCAGGAAACTGAGGCCCAGAGAAGTTAAGTAACTTATCCAATGTCACACATTTAATAGGTGGGAAAACAGATTTGAAAGCAAATACCAACTTACTGTGCCACCTCTTTTTAAGCCATATTTAGGGAAAGGATTAAGTTGACAAGAATCTGAAGTCAAGGAAAAAGGGAGAAAGGAGAAAATCAGTGATGCTATAATTGGGGAGGATTTAAGTCCAGAAGTTTGTGGTGCTGAAAACTAGAAGTGAGGACAGCAAACTCTGGTTAGAATATGAACTTGGGTTAGCACCTGAATCCTTTAAGAAGTGGTTTTCTTAAAGTTTAGAAAGGCAGATCAGATGATGAGTAAAGAAAAAGAGTAATGTGAATTCAATAAGAAGTAATTTTTACCCCCTAAGTAATAGAAGACCTTTGAGGAAGGACAGAGTTCTTTCCATTAGTTGTCTAGACATTTGTCACCATGAATAACTATGAGAAAGATAGTGACTGTGGTATTGGTTTCAATGACCCTCAAGACCAAAGCTTCAGTCTCCAAGGATGATGGACATGTACTGCACTGTTACAGTGTGTTAGGCAAGCTGCTAAATGCATTTCCACTCACACGTTTTAATTGGAGTATCACTTGATATGCTGTAGCTACTATTATTTTTTCTCATGTGCAGAAAATGAAGCTTAGAGAAGTAATTTGTCTCAGGGCTTGTAATGTTTCAGAGTGAAGATCTAAATTTTGACACTCTGACTTTAGACTTTAGGATGCACTCTGAACTACCTTTTTAACCTGTGTTTTTAACAACTACATACTCTTGGTTAAGAGTCATGCTTAGGTATAGAAACCCCATGGGATATCATGACCAGAGTAGACAAGTTCAGAAAACCGTTGTGCAGCTTACCAGGAGAAAGCATTTATTGTTTGGTCTGCACTTAGTAAGGGAGGAGTTTCTAAAAAAATATGCCACCAAGTACTGTTGTCACTACATATCTTTAAACAACAAAAGTATACTTACAAAAGTGTCAGGGACTTGTCTAAAGCCACCCTGAAAGGCAGGGGAAGAACTGGCACCACATGCCAGATGCCTTGGCTTGTATTCATCCTCTCTAGATCTGATTAAACACCTATTTAGAGGCACTGCAACTGGTCACCCAGCGTTTGAGACCTTATACCCCAGCTTCAAGATGGAAATTAGCCGAGGGTTCACAGATACTTGTATTAATCCCTGATCTATTATCTGCTGTTCACATCCTTTGTGGGAGATAATTCAATAACTTTAAAATCTTGTTCTGCTTGTGAAAGAGTAGAACAGCTTTTGCTCCTCTGGCTTGACCTACTGTGCTTTGCAAAGGTGATTTAGCAAGTACAGCTGCCAGCCCAACTCCAATATCACACATCTATGGAAAATTCCGGTCAGGTTACAGACCCAGGCACAGTACATTTTTCTGAGGATCAGTAATGATTTGCTGAGGATCAGTTATATGCTACATATGCCAGCTAACAGGGGTATGATCTCTGTGCTTATTATATTCTATTTGTCAGCTCCTCCATGACACAGTTGTCTATGGGATTCCTTAGGAATATCTGAGATATTTAGGGAAAACTTCAGAATTTCTCACTGCCTGTTTCCCCTCATTTCTTAATGAACATTCCCCAGTTGAGACTATAAATAATCCAACCGGGGTGAGGGGGAGATGTTAGAGATATTCTTCCCCATTCTGCCTTATTTGAATCTTTACACCCTTTAGGGTTCACATATATTTTGGCATCAGATATTTCACATCATTGTTATTTCCAGGAATCAGAGCTACAAAGATAATTGGCATTCTAGCGATTTCTTTCCCTCTTGATTGTTTGAGTGATTTGCTAAAGACTGTGTTTTGATGTTTTGCAAAGCTCAGTGGTGCAGAGACAACACTGAAATTCTACCCAGGGAAAGACATTCTGTTAATTGTGCTCTTTTTTTTTTTTTTGTAGGATTGAAAAGAGGTTCATTTTCACATGGTTACTCAAGGTTTCTCTTAGTGTACTGCACAGGATCTAGGTTACATTCTGGCAATTCTTGGCATTTTCTGTTGGAAGGTATTTTACATTCCATAAGATGAAGTCTGCACTATATGAGAAATTTGCTTTAAGCTCTTATCCATTTGTGAGATTGGAT
>JAQZBX010011358.1:19350-42948 GCA_029593785.1 Cabassous unicinctus
TTTTTTTTTTTTTTTTTTATGATATTTGTTTCATGGTTTGCTTAGGGAAAGCCTTACTTCTACAAAGAATGTGATTTCTTATACTATTTTACATTCATTTAGTATTTTTTCTTACATTACATCAAGTGTATGCTATACAAGAAGTCCTTGCTTTAGTTTATATGATTTCTCATGTGCATGAACTTTGGTTACCAAGGTTTAAATAACACCAGCTACCCAACAGCATGGTTCAAACTTCAGTTCCCCGCAGTTTATTAACTGTGAGTAATTTCATGAACTACAAACTTTGCAGCTACCTCTTCAGTCACAAATCATCACAAAAATAATGGATGTAAACATGATCAGTGACCAATCATGTCACTTATTTCAATGCCTTTTGGTGATTGATCTTTGCAAATCTGTTTTTCAGTTCATATACAGCAAAACATGTAATTGTGTTGCCTCCTGATCTCCCAGTGATAAAGACACATGATATTTTACAAAACTGGATAATTGAAAGAGGGAAAGAAAGCCAACAGAGATGAAAGTGTAGCAAAGAAACAAAAAGTGATTAGGCTGGAAGAGAAATTCTAATAGAATGCAAAGGCAAAAGAAGAAATAACTGACCTTGGAATGTTGACACTGTCACCCTTCGAGACACTAAATATGTAGCCAGAGAAACTTACTGAAGGTGAAATTACCGACATATATGAGGAATGTGGTTGTGATGAAAAGGATGAAGATCTCTATATCTACCTATCTATGTATCTATCTATCAACCATATATCAATTTTCTAAACATTTGAGAGTAGGTTATATGCATTATGCTCTTTAAACATATAATATTCCATGTATTTTTCTAAGAACAGGATATTCATTTATGTAACCAACTTAAGTACAGTTAACAAGTTCAAGAACTTTAATATTGATATAAAGCTTTCAGTTTATATTCCAATTTTTCACATGTCCAAGGAATGTCTTTTCTCCTCAAAGATAGATTTTCTTAAATCCATGTCTGAGAACTCCAATATCCCATTCTCCTGTGTCTTCTTATATTGTATGTTTCCCCTGAGTTTTGGGTCATTTGGTCTTATTTCCTGTTATGTTGAGTAATTATTTGATTAGATAAAAGGTGTGTATATAAAAAAAAATATCCTATAGCAATCATTTTACATTCTGGGTGTTATCTTCTTTTGAGAAGATTTCATTTTGCTTGTGGAAGACAGTTATTATGGAGCTTGATCACCTAATTCCATTCTTAGTTTGAGCTAATTCAAAGCTGGTCTTCCATCTTTGTAAACACAGTGCATTTCTGCTTTGCCCTTCCTCTTAGGATGCTGCTCTTTGGGATTGCCATGTGAAAGGCTGGATTTCCCTGTTTCCCAAGCCCACTCTTACTTTTGGGGCTTTGATCATTTTAATTTTCATACTCCCTCAGCCCTGTGAGCCTATTTAAGGATATGCTTACCTTGTTAGCCTCTTGACTGTTGCTTTTTGTTCGACCTCTTGCCATTTGGCCTCTGTGTTGCTAGTCTTCTCAACTCCTTGGCTTTTCAGCCTCTAGGTTATAAATTGTGAATCAGCCAAATGCCCCAAGGAGAAAAGCTGTGTCAAAAGTCAAGCTCACCTTGGTGTTCCCTTCTCTCCAGGACCTTGACATACATGTCTTTGGTTCTTTTTAGCATTCCACTGCCTGTAAACAGGAGTTTTATTATTTAATCCAGCTTTTACAATATTTTGCAGCCCTTCTCCGATCTTTGATTATTGAACAATCATCTCAATTTTATTTAAAGTTATTTTTCATTTCCTGTATTAACTCAGTTTCTGTAGGAACTGATCATTCAAGGTAGTCCCTGTGTTTCCCATAGGAAGTACATAAGGTGTTATCAGGGAAGCAAAGTATGGGTGCGGGTGAAATAGCTCAGGAATGATGTCTCTACCTCCTTTTTATTTTTCCTCACCTTATATACCCAGGCAGCCAAGGTAGCCCAATTCCCCACATAAGGAACCCACTGTGGCAATGATACCACTTCTCTAATGAATGCCTGCATTCCGGTAGTAGCTAGATGATGAGCATGGTGTAAGGGTTTTGCAGCATTTCCCAAAACCCTTTTTTGTCTTATGCCAAGGCTGCTCAGATTGTTGAGGTTTTCTAAAAGTCTGTAGGTTCAAACCTTTCTTCTTGGATTCCAGATGAGTTCTCTGTTTCCTGAGCTCTTTACAAGAGCTAATGGCCCTTGTTCTTTCTTCTTTCCCAACCAATAATATTTATTAATAAATTCCACACATTCAAAATACTTTTTCCCTCTCTCCCTCCTTCTCTTTTTATGAACACTATTATATACTAATGATATTTGTATATTTCTTTCCTAATTTGAGTGGGATTTTGGAATGCCAAGCCACTAAGTATGAACCCCACTGGCCTATGACTCATGCACCACAGCTGCCCTGAGCCTAAAGTTATTATATCTGTTTAGTGTTCTTCTATGTGTTCTCCTATATGATATCATCTATGTTTCTAAATTTTAATAATTTAACTAATTCCTGAGTTATGTGACAATATGAAGTTAAATTGGCACTGCAGAAGTGCAGCTTAGACCTGGTGACCAGAACCAGGGACTAGGAAACCTAGTAATTAATAAATGTCATTTGTGAGTTATGCATTAGAAATGTTAAGGGTGAATTGGAGTGGGAAAGAAACAGTTTCATCTAATTTAGTATCACAGATGCTTGCGTGGAAATGAAAAGGAAAAGGAAATATTGCCTGTTTCAAGTCATTATAATCTGCTTGGGTAAATAACAATAGCACACAAGAAAATAAAAATGAGCAATGGAAAAATTGGGCAATTACATCAGATTAAGGAGCACAAATTAGACTTGCTATGTAAGTTCATGAAAGAAGAATTCCAAAGAAACACTGGCTGCTTTTGAGAAGACTTCATAGACAAAGTAGGATTTAAGTAGGTCCTTGAGCAGATAATTAGCAAGGAGAACAAAGGCAGGGAGCAAGCACAGTGTGTGAGGAATGAGCACCAAAGACTTATGGAAGAGGGGGCAAACCTGGATAAACTCAGTAGTGGTATATGCTGGTACAAGCTGGGAAACAGTGGGAGAAAGCCTTGCTTCTACAACTTTCTATATTCATTCAAATTTTCTCCCATGCATTCCTCTTTCTCATTCTGGAACAACCAGTCATTTTAATTTAGGACAAAACTACTGTCTATTTCCTTAACAAGAACACATCTTGCATGCCTTACATATGCCAAAAATCATCTTGGAAACTGCATTTTAGCCAACATCCTACAAAACACAATTAATTCTAAAGTTTGTCAGAATAATAATTCTATTTGGCTAAACACAAATTACAAATTTTTTTTATCATCTTGGAGATTTAGTAGATATAATACTAGCTTATTTGATCAGTAAACCTGTATAAATTTAGAAAGAACATACCCAGGTAGAATAAAAGTGTATGCTTGTATTGTACTTAACAGTAATAACTCAGAAGACATAGCTGTTATTATTTAGCTAACAATATTAAACTAGTTCCATTTGTCAAAGCTTTATCTGATAAATGCTTGGGTTATTTCTATGAATACTCCTTTTTTTTTTCATTTGGAAATATTAGAAATTTGGTTTCCATAATTTCTAGGACTTTAGGAGTATTAATTTATATAAAAGCACTTATTTATCTTTAAGCCAATTGAATAGAATTCTTTTAAGCTGTTGTATAGGTTAACTTGGCAATACCATCCAGAGGTAGGAAAATACCATACATCAAATATACAGACAGAAACAGAGAACTTACAGCTTCAACTTAATTTTTTTTTAGCCATGAGTCAGACATAAAAACACAGAAACATGAAAACATGCAGAGAAATACAAGTCCCACTAGTTAATATAAGCTATTTTTAAAGTCTTACAATTTTCTTAGTAGACTCTGAGTACCAATTAAAATAGGCATCCCATTTGGCCTGTTTGAATCAGAAGCCCTTTTTCTTGAGTGCACCTCTGAGTAAGCTAGTCTAACTAGAACATTCCCCATAATAGCCATTGCAACCCTTGGGTGTCTTTGGTGAAATTTTGTCATTTTGTTAGATAGGCACAGCTTCCAGCCCCATAATTTTTTAACATGTTATATACTGGGTGCCAGAGGGTGGAGAATCAAAGTTTTTAGAGTATAAGGATCCCATTTTTACTGTATCACTTCTTACCTTGTTTAAAGGACAAAGAACTTCTCACCTTGTACCCAGAACAAAGAACCCACAGTAGCAAAAATAAAACTGGGGATGACACCCAAAGGGTGGGCACTTGTTCTCAAATCTGAGCTTTCTCATCATTCAGATTGACGTGCTAACCTTTGGACTAAAAGTTAGTAAGAACAGAGAGCTTGAACACAAAAAGAGTGGAGCTCAGATCCAAGATGGACTTACGAACCCTTGGAGATGAAGAGGAAGACAGAACTCAAAGGGTTCAAGAGACACTTTTGCCTGTCATTTTTAATGTTTTCAGAGTTGTCAGCTATCATCTTTAGATATCTCAGTGTCCTGTTGTGAAAACCGGTAAATGAAGAACTTTTTGGCATTAAAGAATCTCACAACTTTATTGGGTGACTCATGTATTGGACAGCATCCCATTCAGAAAGTGGAAGGGATCTCCACGGAGGTGGAAAAGGGGGGCTCGTATAAGTCAAACATGGAAGCAAGGGAGGAAATGTTCTAATTGGTTAATGTTAAGTTTCCACTTTATGAGGTGTGGGGGGGGTCTTACAAAGTGAGGAGTAGATATACATAAATTAGCATGGTATATTGTCCAATCTGTTAAGCAACTTTTTCTGGACCAAAACTGGTTTATCAGAAAGTGTTGCTTATCTGCAGTTCTGTAGATTGTGTTCCACTGTTCCATTTTCTTGGGAAGCCTCTGCAGTTCAATTGTTTTTGCTATCTAGCAAAGTCCTTCTCAGAAATGGCTCGCTATCACCAACACTCAATGCAGGTGGTCATTTCACATTGCTTAGCAATCATTAACCTCAAATAGTTTTCAGCATATGATTCAAAGATATATAAACAGAAAATTTCATTAAATTAGGTAAGTGCTAATGTAAAAGGATTCACCAAATGTTGTGGGAGAATGAAAAATGGCCACTTAGATTACATTTTGCTTTTGTGCTCAGGAAAGCCTTCATAGAGGAGACTTTCTAAGCAGATGACTCCTATTTTAAATAGAAGAAAGTGGCATAACAAAAGAGAAAACTAAAGAAAGTAGAGAAATTTCAAGAAGAAAAGTGGGGAGCACAAAGAAAATATGCCAAGTCTGGCCTGAATTCACTGAATGATGGTAGAGCATTGATATTTTAAGTGTTGCATAATTTGCCAATGAAGACAATAACTATCTTCTATTACAATATACCAGTGTATCACATATATTTTACCATTTTAATCCTCAAAATATTCCAGTGAGATAGATACTGTTAATATACTCTTTTAAAAATGGGTAAATTGACACCCAAAGAGGTTCAATTACAAAAATTCTACTGCCTATATTTGGCAGTGCTGGGATTTGAATGAAGCCATTCTGATGTTTAATCCATACTTTAATTATTAAGTTTTAGAGGGGGGAAAAGAAGGTTAAAAAGAGAATAAAATTTAAAATGAAGTAAAGCAGAGGTACGTACTTAAATTTATCACCTAAATTTAAGTGCAGAGATACACACTTACATTTTGAACTTTAATGATAGTCCAAAATAATGAACTGACACAGTTTCACTTGCATTGAAGGACTTGTACTCCACATTCTTTGGGATACAATGTAAACCTAATCAAATAGAAAGAGAATTCTGGGGAACAATTTTCTTCTGGTCTAGCTCTACTTCATTTTGAATTTCTTCCTCTTATCCTATAGCAGAATCATAGATGCTGAGTTTTCAGCTGAAAATTGATTCTTTGTTATCTGATGACCTCACCACCCCATGGAGGTGTTAGTTCAAACAAGTACACATGTATATGATTATACAAAGTATGGGGATCAAGTTTTTCTGTTATTAAATACTTATCACTAATTGGTCACTTCACACATATTTCTCACATAATCCTAATTACAACACTATAAGCATAGGTACTAACTTTGCAGCTTTTCAGATGAGAAAGCTAAAGCTTAAAGAAGTTGCACAACTTGCTCAAGGTCACATAGTTGGTAAGTGATAGAGCAACACTTTTATACCAAGAAACACATGACATTCAGTTGCCCCAAATTTTGGAGCTTCCAGGAGTGAAAGTCTAGTAAGGTTATACACAAGTCAAATTTTCAGAGAGCTACAACTCCAGTTTTAGACTACAATTATTTTGAAGTGTTCCAAATAAGAGAAATTGATAGGGTCAAATAGTTTGGGAATAAATTGAAATAATTGGAGATGTTTTGTCCAAGTTAGACCTTGACCTCTGGTCTAGAGGAAAGGCCAACAATTGTTTTGCCAAATGAAGTAATAAGTGTTATCATGGGCAACTGTAAGAAAAACCATAAATCACTACACAGAAACAAAAGATGCTCTCAGGCCACCCAATCATCCAAGTTCCTGAGGTCCTTTCTAAACACATGCAACTGTGATTCTGAATTTAAAGTTTTAAATCATGACTCAGAAAAATAACTGATGAGGCCATTGTCATTTGCGCTTAGGAACTTCTACCAAAAGTTCCAAGTTCAAGTTCTTATGCATCATTTTGTGAATTTCTTGACCCCCAGGTTTCAGTGATTTCATGGTTTTCTATAATGACATCACATATATCTTAGCTTCTTGGCTACTATGACAAATACCACACAATAGGTTGGCTTAAACAATGGGAATTTATTATCTTATGGTTGCGGAGGTTGGATGCTTGCTTCCTCCCAGGGTCATTAGTGTTCTGACTGACTGGATATCTTTGGGGTTCCTTGGCTTTCCTGTCACATGATTATGTCCTCTCCTTTCTATTCCAGCTTCCATTGACTTCTGGCTTCTGGCTTTTCCAAGTGCCTTTCTCTCTATAATGTCTCCAATAATAGGATTAAGACACATCCTCATTCAGTTGGCCAAACTTTAACTAAAAGTTACATCTTCAAAAGGTTCTATTTATAACGGGTTCATAAACACAGGAATGGCTGTGCAGATTAAGAGAATGTTTGTTTTTTTTCTGTAGTACATAATTAAATCTACTACAATATGTCACAAGAAGTAGGCATAATTTGGTCCTTTCTGTAAAACTGAACATGGAAATTGAGGCTCTTACTATCAGAATTTGAAGAATACGGTAACTGTCCTTCAAACTTTTCCCAAAGTATTGTAGTTGGATACTTGGAAATGAAAAATATTGCATATTTGTAGAGCAGGTTTTATAGTTAATTAAAAAACATCTGATTCAATGTTCTTATTTTAAAAATTTAAAAAACTGAGGTCAAGAGGAGGTGAAACTACTTAGCTGCCCAGTTCTCTTTATTCCTGATACTGTTTCCCTTCAATGACAGGGGATTTACGTTATTGCTCAATCAAGGAAATTTCTTTAGGGTATTGGCCTTGGTCTATGAAGGGAAAATAGTGTTAGTACATGGAATCTACAAGTAGGTATATACAAATGATTTTAAAAGGGGAGATATTAAGTTGACCTTTAATAATGAAACTATGAGATCAACACATTTTTTTTTAATCAGAGCAGAGAAAGACAAAGTCAACTGAATAAGAAAGAAGGATTCTCAAGGCTGCACATATTGATTGTAACCTGATTATTCAATCAAATTATTTTATTAACATATAAAGAAAAAAGGTGTAACTCAAAAAGGGAGAATTAGTCATCCGTAAAAACATAGAAAAAGTAGAGTGCTAGAGGCAAAAATTGACAGTGCTCATCAAACTGACCAGGAGAGAGTCAAATTAGCCAGAAATTCAAATTTTCCCTTTTCTTTGGCCAAACCATTTTAACTTTTGTAGTAAAAATGGTGTGTATTGACAATACTGAAGAATACAGACCTTAGGAGCTATATCCAAAGTGTAAGATTAGTCTCTGATTATCCTGTCTAATAAAGGCTATGGGATACAGCGTATCTCTGAGGAATGGATGTGCATACTATTAATCATCTTACCAAGAGATTAATCCTGGGGTAGGAAATTAACAATTGGAGAATTAGGCCACAGGCTAGGGTTGGGCATACCATATTGTTCCCTCTGGAGCTAGAAGGAAGTTTAGTTTGAACCACAAGACTTCGAGGTTTCTACAGGAGATCTGGTGGTGGGAGGTAAACTGTCCCTGGATACATGGTCACAAACTAGGAGTCAGACCATTAGCTGGCCTGGTAAGAGACCCTCAGGTGATGTGGAGATACGCAATAGTTTGAGAACTCTTCCATTATCCCCGATCTTCCCTAAAGCCACATTAACAATTACTAGCATGGTCTCAGCAACACTGAGGGGAAGTAAAAAGGCCTATATCCATGCTTGGAGCCCCGGGTGAAAGGGTAGATAGAACACCGTCTCCTCATTACAGACCAGGTTCTAAGGTTACACCAGCCCTCAAAATCCTTTGTTGCACTGGTGGCTGTGGTGTGGTGGCTGTATGAAGTGTATGAGAAAAAACCAGCAGATTTGCTCCTAGGCATGCATCAGATGGCACTTTGAGAACATCTTGGAATTATGTTGAGTCACAGACCACTCTCCTGCTCACCCAGTACATATTCTAGCCACATCGAACTCCTTTCAGGTCTGTTTCCATACAATGGGACGCTTTTGCCCTTCCTCTTCATGTTCCGGCCTGTTTTGCCTCCTTCTCACCTCGTCTGGATGCCAAATCCTCTGTGAAGCCTTCCCTAAACTCTTTCTTTAAACAGGAGCCCAAAACCACATTTTAAAAATCTTATCTAGTTGGTTTCTCCTATATTTTTGTTTAGTTTGCATTTATTGTATCTCCCTGAAGGGTTATTTCTCTTTGGTACACTGTAGTCACTCCCAAGACTACACAGAGCCTTGCATCTACTGTCAACAAAAGAAATCTTTGTTGAATGAATGAACAGACTACAGTTTGTATTCATCTTCTGTCATTAAACATTTGACTTTTTCTCTTCTGACTTCACGCTCATTTTCTCATTTTGCTTCTATAAATTCTATTAAAGTAAAACACACAAGGAGAAAAGTTAATCAATCCTGATTATTTTAGACATCCAAGTTAGCCCATATAACAGGGAGAGAAAGAGCAATTTAAAGATATATGGGGTATTGCGGTGTCTTCATCATTTATCAGTCAAGAACGCGACACTTTGTTTTTACACATTATTCGTGTTTGTTGGTTTAATGTGAGTCTTCCCTCGAGAAGAGAAATTGCATTCAATGGTATCATAAATATTTCATGTTTCTAAACCCCAGAACTGAATGAAATACTCTGGGCTGTGGTAAATTCATCAAGTTGGGCACAGCTCTCATTTGTGAGAAAGAGCATCAGCCCTCTTTTGTCCCAATATAACCCAATATAACCCAATATAATATATTTTGTCCCAATATACCCAATATAACTGGTCTTGCATTTATTCCTTAATTTGAACTTCTATAAGAAAGACCAAGTATTAATCACAATTAACATAGTGCAACTTTGAAATATATATATATATACTCTAAATATAGTAATTAAAATTAATTTATATTTTTACTATATAGTTAATGTATTTTATATATATACTTGATAAAAAAAGTATAATAAATAGTGCTATAATCTCTCTTCCATCTGAAACTTTTTTTAATGTTGTGCTACCATCACTACCATCCATTACTACCTTAAAAAGAGTTTGAGAAAATAAGTCAAATTCATCAAAATTCAATAGTAATCATTTCATACATGTAAATGATGACAAAGTGCTTTCATATCCCCATCAATTTCTTTATCCTCTGGTTCTTATGACAATTATTGATAATTTTGACAGCATTAGCCAAAGGGAGGTGTACTGTCATTCTGAAATATAGGTAATATCCATACCCTCCTCTTTTTTCAGATTTGTAGATTTTTTCCCTCATTCTATTGTCATAGAAATTGGTGCCAATGCATTAGTAGTAATCAACCATGCAAGATAGAAATAAAAGCAAAGCTGAAGAAATACAGCAGTTTCCCACATTGTAGTGAGAGAATCAGTGTTTTATGGAATCTTAATGTGTTGTACATCATAAGAGACACCTAAAGTCAGTTGAAGTCAAACCACAGTTTTCCATCTATAGATAATTAAAAGGACCCCAGGTTTCAAGACGTGAGTCAAGGATTTTCAGGAGTACAGTAATCTTTAATGACTAACCTTCAGGAAATTTTGTTCACAACCTGGGAAAGGTACTGAAAAGAAGAGAATTTAATGGGCTCTTAAACCCTTTCAACTGAGGTACAAGATATGGGATTAGGAAACGGAGCAAACTATTCAAGCCTCTTCTTTCTATTTTTCACTTGGCTCAGAAAGAGCCTAGCTAGCAAAGCAGAGTCACTTGAAATTGTACGTGCATCTTCATTCCTTTGAGTACTAAACTTTCACATTTATGAGAGGCTTATATAGGTGTCTCTCGAAACTAAAATCTCAATTTGCTACCTGTAATAGTGTATTATAGTGATATCAGAAAGTCTGATTTTAATGTTATAACAGTATCAGAACATCACATTAAAATAAAATAACATTTATGTGGGGCTAAGAGTATTCTAATATTAAAATACCAAATTTAAATTGCAAAAGGGTAATTTTCTGACCTTGACTATGCTTAATTGTTACTAATAAGTGCTATAATAATTAAAAATGCCTCCTCAGTAATTATATGAAGAAGCTGCAAAGCTTTTAAGACTCCTGCTAATCCAGCACCCTCTGGTTGCTTGTTTTTAATTTGTTTATTTTAATGTACCAATTACATGAATTAGAGCATATAAACATGTTGTGAAACATCTCTCTTCTGAGACTCTGACCTCCAAATGTTTTGAATCAGATGGGACAATTCCTGTTCTAGCTCAATTATTCCATTTCTAGAGCAGATTAAAGGATTAAAGGGCTGATTTATTTCATTGTGAGTAAGCAGATGTATCTTAAGGTTTCATGGTTTTCATTGTGATTTCTCTAGTACTAAGAATCGTCCTGATCAAATCCAAACAGAATTAAAGTCAGGTGAATGCATAATGAATTAATATACCAATTTTAATAAAAGCCCAGTAAATAATTGTATTATGTGAAAACTGGAAGACTGAGTAAGATTGTTATGCATGTTCTGTTTGCTTATGACAAGCATTAAAGACCGCATAAATATCATAGTATAGATGAGAGGAATGCATATATAGTAGCTTTTTGGAGTAATGAAGCTTATTTTTCTCCTTAGGGTTCACTATTTGCATAGTGTAGTTCCATGGATTTTAAACAATATATATTTTTACCATATATACAATATAACATTTTTCCTTTTAATCACATTGAGATATATATTTCAGTGCTGTTAATTGTGCTCACAATGTTGTGCTACCATCACCACCATCCATTATGAAACATTACCGTCATTCCAAATAGGCATGTTGTATATTTTAAGCCTTAACTTCTCCTTCCTTAACCCCACCCATTCCCCTGGTAACCTATATTCTAGATTCTGATGCTATGAGTTTGCTTATTTTAATTGCTTCAAATCAGTGAGATCAAGTAATGAACTTTTGACATATGGGTCTTTTATTTTTGTTGTTGTTTGTTTATATGTGCTGCGTATTTCTTTCTTTCTGGTTAGAGCTAAACCTACTTTCAGGTGCTTATGTCACACTGGTGATAAGGGAATTGATTTATTTTAATATTTGTATAGCAAAATATACCCAGTTTCTAGATCTCCACTATTTCTAGGTCACCTAGCAGGTAATGATTGTTCTCTCCAGTTAGAGATGCACACTTCTGCCCAGTGTCCATAAACATAAAGGCGGTCACACCTCTTTCTCCTGTGGAGTGATACATAGTAGGAAAATTAAAGCTTCTCAGGTAGTAAAATTTCTGGGAAACCCCAAAACTGAGATAATGTTTTTATGGGGAGTTGATTCAACACATTAAATTGTTTTTTGTTTTTTTTTCATTCTGACTCTGAAAATATAATATTTCCTTAGAAAAACTAGGAAATCCAAAAGGAAGTCATAATTCTACTACCAATGAAAGGACTATACATATTTTAATATAACTTCCACTTCCTCTTGCTTCTTTTTATTTTTTAACTCATTTGAGATCATAATATATGCATTTTTGCACCTAATTAGTTTGCTTCAATTGGTATTATCACTAGTGCTTTCTGATGTAATGAATAACATACTTTATAATTTTAGAGCTTTCTACATCCCCACTTCATATGATGACATAATAATTTTTATTAAACCCTCTAATGTTATGCAACTACATTGTTTCCAATTTTTGTAACTGTATATAAAACTACTCTGCATAACACTATATTTGAAATATTTGCAGTAAGCAGTGTATTCTCATCTTTTTGAATAGGTAATGTCTTTATAAATTTAGTGCAGATAATGACTTTCTGGCTAAGGTAAGTTATCAGTAGTTATCCCAGTGATCATTGTCCTAAAAGCAAATATGTTCCTAATTAAAAATACCTTCAGGTCCTTAGTAGGAATCAATGTGCTAGGCATCAATGCTTAAGTGAGTGCTAGCCACTATCCACATGTTTTTTATTTTCAGAACTAGCAAATATTTCATACATTACTGGTTGACATTACTAAATATCTCTCTCCTCAATATATAGTTTATGTATTCCTATATATGTCCTAATTCCAAAAAATCCCCACTCATGAACTCCAGAGTCCTGAGACTATATCCTTCCCTATTCCTTCCCTGCATCTTTTAGTAATGTATATTATTTTCCACAACGGTTTAAGAAAATCAAATCCACCTCAAGTCCTGCCATGCTAAAGCTTATATTTCTGTGATAATAATAATTGAATGATAGTGATTAATTTTTGCTATTGTGGCAAGCTGATAATGGTCCCCAAATATGCCCATGCCCCAGTCCCTAGAACCTGTGAATGTTACCTTATATGGAAAAAGGGACTTTTAAGTTTAGAATCTTGAGATGAGGATATGTGACCTGGATTATCCAGATGGACTCGATGTAACCACAAAGCTCTTTATAAGGGGGAGCAGGAGAAGTCAGAGTCAGAGGAGAAGGCAATATGATGATGGAAGCAAAGATTGGAGTGAGGGGCTTTGAAGATGGAAGAAGGGGCCACAAGCCAAGGAATACATGTGTCCACTAAAAGCTGAAAAGAACAAGGAAACAGACTCTCTCATCAGCACTTCCAGTAGGTTCGGCCCTGCTAACACCTTGGCTTTAGCCCAGTGAAACTGATTTAACTCATAATCAAATCACAGTTGACCTATTGGTGTATTTTCTCTTAGATATACCTATATCAACATGTAGATTTATGTGCACACACACCAAGATAAATGGACATGCATTCACACACAAAATCATACTCCTGACCCGGCCCGCGGGTCAGTCGAACCGGAACCTAAAAGAGGGAGTGGGAATTGGGGGGACAAGAGACATGAAGAATGACAGCAAGACAGGATTCTGATCAAGCTGCAAAAATTTATTGAAAAGGCAGGGTATATATACTCTGAAGGAGGAGGGGTCATCTGATGTGGACGTCAGCAAGTTGCTGGGTAACAAACTACAGCCTGGTCAGCAGATTTACAAGAAAAGATGTAGCGAGTACAGGGAGATAGAAACTTAGTGCGGGACATGTGCAATGACATTTGGCCAAACGTCAGTTCTAAGAATGGCCATGACAAAGCAGATGCCGAGGGCAGCTTCCCACATACTCCATTGATCATTTTTATTGGTTTTCCTTCACCTAATGAAATAATTTTAGGATTTTCCAGAAATATTAATTTATTATATGATATTCCAACTATGTATATAACATAATTCAATTATCCAATTACTTATTGTAGGTTGTTTTTAAATTTCTCTATATTAAATATATTTTTTATAGAACTCATATTAACTTATATGTCCATGTTAAATAATAATGACATAAACACCATCATAAATATTTGTTAACTGCTGATTATTTGCCAAGGCTAGTTCCTAGAGGTATAGTTACCAGGGCAAAGACTATGTATATTTTTAATACACTTTATACAAATTTTCCTTCAGAAATGTTTTTTCAATTTATGCATTGTCAAGCAGTGAATTAGACTATCAATATTTGCCAACTTTTCTAATTTTAGGTATTATCTCATTTCAGCATATTATTTTGAAAACATAAAAGGTTTATTACTATTTTTTTATTTTATTGCTGAAGAGGCTGAACATCTTTAATTATTATTGGCAATTTGTATTTATTAATGTGTGTGAATTTCCAAATACAACCTATACCTGTTTAACTATTGGAGTACTTTTTATTGACTTGTAAGACAGCTACATATAATTATAATAATGAAAATTTTATGCAATATATGTTGAAATATATTATTTGCATTACACTCTTTCCCATTTATTCTTTTTATTTTTCTTGTCATGTTTTTAATGTATGATCTCTGATTTTACATCTAGAATTATCTTTATCTCTCTAATTCAAGAAAGCATTCATATTCTTTGTGTGTTTTTATATTATGACTTTTCTTTCACATTTAGATCTTAAACCATTGAAATGTGTTTCTTTGCATACCATGAAAAAATGATCTATATGCTTAATTTGCTTTCCATTTCACTTAATTTTGATTTATTTAATTATCTCTTCTTTTTCAAGCAACATGCTAAGGTTTTCCTCTTCCTCTTCCCTTCCTTTCCTGAACAGTTCAGTCCTAAAGACATGTTGGGGTCCAGAAAGATTGGTGCCTGCTGTGGAGTGAGAAGTAGAAGATGACAGCAACAATGGGAGATTGGTTACATTAGAGTGATGAATCATGTCAGTAAATTAAGGATAACGTGTGTCAGCTTCCTCATTATTGGAAGAGGGAGTTTAAAATATAGAGAGGAAGAAACTAGAATAAAGCCTGGGGTGTTGGATTGGATTGGGTGTTTACAAGTTCATGGTGTTCAATATATATAGCTAGACACTTATATGTAGATAATATGTGTTAATACATACACAGAAAATTGCTCTAGATTTTTCCATTGAGAGAGCAAGTCTGGGAGCAGCAATATCCCAATAGCAATTAGTGCACCTTGCTTCCTGATCTTTGATTCCTCATAAAGGGACCAGGACACCTAAAGAAAAGCCTGATTGTAGGCCCCGGACAAAGAAAATATAAGATGAGCCCAGAACATATTGTCATACCAGAAACTATAGAAGAACACAAAAAATGATGGGGACATATCAAAAGGTCACTGAAACCAAATTAAAGGGGCTCCCAAGGGCCAAATATGTGTCAATTTGAGCATCAAAATAAATAGGGAAGCAAATTATAATCCTTAAATAAAATATACATAGAGAATCATGAACATACTGATAAACAGATGATAGATAAAGATGGAAGGAAGGAAGGGAGGGAGGGAGAGAGGGAAGAGATAGATGAGGAACAGAACATTTACTAGTTTGAAATTATCCTCCCCATAAAATACTTATTAATTATAGAAGGAAAAGCAGTAACTTTACCATGGAACAGCCTGGCAGATTCCATTTTAATCAACTGATCAAGGGCAAATATTACCAGTAATGAGACAACAAAAACGTATGTGCCATCAGAAGAAAGAAATGAGAACATAGACTAATTCTGTAATATTCCCTACAAAGTAGCAAAACTTTAATTTAATATGAAGGAACATCAGACATACCAAATTAACAAATATTTTACAAAATAACTGGCCTATAATTTTCAAAACTGCCAAGGTATGAAATAAAAGGAAACAATAAAGAACTATTTCAGATAGAAAGAAAATAGATACATGACAAGTAAAACATATAATTCTGAATCAGATCTTTTTGTCAATTGGGCAGGCTAGATGATAGTTATATATCAATGTTCATTTTCTGATTTATTTTCAGAAATACAATTAATATATATAAATAAAATTATATATATATATTTTTTTAAGATTATATATATATATATAATTCTCTTTTCTGTTTTTCATGTCCTATTCACTGACCAGAACTTTTAAAAGTTTTTATAATCTTAAACACTTAAGAATACCCATTAACTCAGGGTTAATGGGAATGTTTCTTATGTTCTCTGCTTTGAGAATAATGTTGGCTCTTGATATTATACTAAGATTGTAATTTCTTATATTTAGGTTACTATTCTAGCATAAAAAGACCAATATTTTCTGTATCTATTGAGATGAAAGATGCTTTCTCTGGTTTGATCTATTTGATGTGATTGGGCATATTAATTTATTTACTTATGGTAAATAATTTATATTTTCTTGGAATAAATCTTAGTTGCAGGATATCAATTATTAAATACACTGCAAAATTAGATTTTCTAATATTTATTTATAGTTTTTTCACCTGTGCATGAGCAATTTTTCTATATTTTTTTTCATAATGCTCTTTACTCACTGCTTTAGTCTGAGACAATGCTAACAAAGTAATAAGATTCACAACATTCCACAGTTTTCTAGGTGCTAAAAAATTATGATAATTTATATGTCTCTCAATAGTATTTCTTTGTTTTCCTAATAATTAGTTTATCATTTTACCATAAATAATTCTTTTCTTTGCATACCTTAGATTAAGGATCAGCAAACTTTCTCTGTAAAGGGCCATATGTCATTGCAGGTCATAAGGTCTCTGTTGGAGCTACTTAACCCTGCCTTTGTAGCATAGAAACAGTCATAGACAATTTATAAATGAATGAGCATAACTGTATTCCAATAAAACTTTATTTACAAAAACAGATGACAAAACTGGCTCATGGGTTGCAGTTTGTCAATCACTGCTTTATTTCAGACATTCCTTTTGTAACCCCTTGAATGCAATTTTCAGTTTTTAATTTTTGTGTTTCTTTTTAAATATTTAAAGTATATAGAGACATTGATTCCTCTGACTGCAACTTTGGAAACCTCTCAATTTGTGATATATAATATTCATAATACTGACATTTTTACACATTACATAATTTATATTTTTATTTCCTCTTAGTCTAAAAGTTATTTAGGAGCAATTTCATATTATTTTTAAATGTTACAAAGTGAAAAAAGTCTTTGAAAATAAGGACATTCATCAGGATAAATAAGGGAACACGTGTAGCATTTTAACTGTGTCAATGGTACATGCCATTTGTTTAAAGTTTGCTAAGCACAGTAGTTTAACCCATTTTTTGTGCTGCCAGAACTAGAGTCATTTTGATAGATTATTGCCAAAAGAATCCCAATAGAGAGATCGTTAATCATAAGTACTGAATGATGATGCTATGATGACCACAGAAAATGGCAGTAGATGAAGAAACCCTCTGAAAGAATAATAAAAAAATATTTGAACAGAAATAGAAAGAAGAGTCATAATACAACCCTGAAAAATTTAGGGGATGACCATTTAAGTTACTGAGTATTTATTTTTTTATTTGCTTTAATTTTTTTTTCTTTTTTAATATTGCATTAGGGTCTAAAAAATTTATCCTCAAAATGAAATACGTGCATTTTGCAAGGTATTGGAATTTTTATTGTATACTAACATATAACCAATGTTTTATGAGTGCTGGGGAGAAATGTTAAATCTGTGTAAGATACTGGTTTATTTATTAATTTATTTGTGTGTTCCTGATGTCTCCAGGACTATAAAAAAATATTAGTCTTCCATTAGTATTGTGATTTCTACCAACAGCATATTTTGATTATTATAGTAATTTGATGTTAAGTTACCTGATGAAAGGAATGCAGGTATTTTAATATTTTATTTAAATATGTGCCCTTCATCAATAATAACTATGGTGTTATTGGTGCACTTGATATGTTTGGCATTGAATTCTATTTTGTTTGGAATTAATGTTGCTACTCCTGCTCTCATTTTATTTAAATGAGCAATGTATATCTTTGCCAATACTTTGCTTTTAACATTTGAGAATATTTATCTACAGTATATAATTTGATGCTTTTTATGGTGTAGTTTTGTATATTTTTTTCTTTTAGTAAAGGATGTTGATGTGTTTTTCCCTATTATTAAATTTATTTGGCCATTTTAATCAGGACCTAAGAAGCAGGGACTCAAATAATCATGTTACTTTGATAGAAACAGATAATCTCATTTTCTGCCATAAGCTTATATGGGTGTTATGGAGTTAATCTCTTTTTTAAAACTCCTGGGAGGAATTTTCCAGACAAAAATCTCACCATCAATTATCGGTAAATCATTCCCAGTTGAATTCAAGCAGAAGCCTAATGAGTAGTTGTCAATGAGTCAGGCCTATCCTTTGTATTATCTTTAACATTTTCTTTGGCTAGAAAATAAATAAACAGGAATGGGAGGTACTGATGAGAACACTAGACTTGTCTTAGCTCAAAATCTTGAAAATGCTGGTCTGCTATACCCGTTATAAATTTATACGTGTTCCTACTACCAAGAGGATACATTGAGACATGAAAGCAAATCAGATATGTGAAGGACAACAAAGGATTTGCTTGATAGCATGTTTAAAAAGATGACTTACAAGATCCCATGAAGCACTAGGATAGAGGAGAGAAAGTAAATCTAGTCTTTTTTTTTTCCTTTCAAATCAAACCTAAAGGGAACTGTTGGCTTTTTCCCATCCACGGTGTGCATTTTCACTTACTCAATTACTTTTTGTAACAATGATCCAGACTCAGCCATTCTCTGGGGACTGTCCTTCTAATTGGAAATTCACAAAGCAATCCCCAAGAAGCTAACAGTTGTAAGCTTTATGGTTAAGAACTGAGATGTACTCTGGTTGTAAACTCTATGGCCACATCATCGATTTAGTGGCTCTATTCTCAAATTCTGTGCTGGTTTAATTATGGGGACTGAAGTTGTTCTGCCTCTGCCAGCTCATAGTCCTCTAACCTTCCTGAACATGAAGATGTCTAACTCCCACCTCCAATCTCAAGAGACTGTGTTTTTCCTATGTGTGTATTCTACTTCTTATATAGGCACACACAAAAAATAAGAAGAAAATGTGAGCAGAAAGAAATTCATAGCTGTAGCTACAATTCAAAACAGAGAAAATGTAAAGATTGTAGATTTACTGTGTTCTTTTATGACTGTCTGCTCTCCAGGATATTTCAATCATAAAAAGAAGCTCCCAGATGAATACACTGAATGTTACTGAGGCACACTATCTCAAGGTGCTATAGCACTGAAGAGTTGTGGAATTTTTGAAGTGATAGGCTTTCAGCAAAGGAACTGCAGTAGGGGAGGCAGATGGATATAAGGTCCAGTTTTCCCTTTTGGAAAGGTCACTACAGAGTGAGCTTTTCGTCCTTTATGATAGAAAGAAGAAATCAAAGGAAGAGGCCCAGACACAATCACACTACAACCTTATTACCATCATTAGCACCCGAGACAATCAGAGGGTCAGGGATGGGTGATGAGCCACAAATCCAATATATGTCATACATAAACAGTAACACAAAAGCAGTATCAATTTTTTTGTCAGGCAATTAAACTTTATGACAAGTTAATTCAACTTTGCTACTGTTTTATTAAACCTATGGGGAAAAAAAAGAAGAAAACCATTTGCTCTGGTATATCACAAGTTTCACAACACATTTCTTAATACATGATCCTTGTTCTGCTATTTTGATGTATTAAATATCCAGCAATGAATTTCTGGGGTCATAAATGTACAGTGATAAAATTAATCCCATTGCTGAAGACAATAAATAGTTTATTGTACTTTTATGAGCTTTTGTTCCCTCTTCAATTGAAAGTAGATGTTGTTTCGTGGTACGATGATATTTTGCTTCTCTAAAATGTATTAGAAACAATATAACAGTAATGCAATTCAAATCTACAAAGCTGTTTTGCACCCTTAAATTTGAAAATTCAAGCACATCTCCCCCCAAAACTTATAAAGAATAATTTGTCAATGGAAAATATCCAGACATTATATTTAACTCAATTTATATCCTGAAATATTTTGCATGTCAATTGTGGGCACTAATTGTTTTATGTGACACTTTTATTTGCAAAAACAAAATAATCTGAGTTGTAGGAGGGAATAAAGTACAGCAAACCAAATACTCACCAAAATCTAATTCTTTTAATTCTCCAGAGTGCCCCACACCTGGATATTACGATGAAAGTTTTATATGGAAAATTCAGTGTAAGATTTGCAAGGTTTGGGGGAGGGAGAAAGCTCAGGGAAGTGGACCTCCGATGTCTGTAGAAAAGAATTTGGTTCACTTACCTCCAGAAAGTGTTTTACAATAACATAGAAATATATCCTGGAAAGATCAAGTAATTTATTCCCTCTCATAAAAAGAAGAGAAAACTGAGGTTTAAGAAAGAGAGATTACTTATCCTGCAAATATATTATGTTATGGCAGATCTAAGACTAAAACCTAGCTAATCTGACTGCTAATGCCATAAATTCAGGACCTTTTCATTTATAATGCATTAATTGCTAAACATCATGCAAGAAATCTGCTAATTTGGATGAGGTAGAAGTCCACAGATATGTAATACAGTGGGTATGCCAATATTATCAGGTAGTTAGGCACCTTTGGCCTTTGGCCATTTCCACAATACAGTCTTGTTCTGGATAGTGCTTACCACTTGTCTGGGTCCCAAAGCCCTCACACAAAACACATTCTCTTCCTAAACCAATTCTCACCTCCTCCAGGCTTAAATTTCATGGGCAGGGAAGCAGAATCAAAGATGAAAACGTTAAAAAATTATCTCTGGCAGGAAATATTTTATATATGTTAACTTTTCTGACTTCTGGCAAATTACAAAATACCAACACCCTTTACAAAGCACCATGCAGGTGAGCTATATGAGTTTAATAATGAATAGGAAAAAGAAATTGAATAAGAGGCTCCCACTTCCAGACAAGATGAAACAACAAGGATCTGATTAACCCCTCTTGCCTAAAATAAATGAAAAATAAGTGATTTAAAAAAATTAAACAAAGGTTTTTGAGACAGTGGAGACCAGGCAATGAAGTAAAGTTATTCTTCAAGGTAAGAAACAAATGAGGCAAGACCTAAAATTGCCCCAGCTTATTGCTTTGAGAAAGAGTCTAAGCTGAATTTCATGGAGGTGGACTTTAGGCAAAGTGTAGAAAGATCCTTGAGTGAGGAGACGGAGCTGAGAGTGTGAGAAGAAGAAGGTAGGTAGACTTCATAGGAAAAAGTATAGGATGGGGGAGAGATGCACAGAAAGAGAACTCCAGAGATCTGCAGAGGGACCCCTTGAGTATTCAGCTGAATACTTATCCCCACATGTCTTTTAGAAAACTACTCAAGGCCAGTGAAGAACCACACAAATGAATAAGAAGGAATAGTACCAGACACTCATACAGGGATGGGAATAGTGCCTGCTACAACCAGAAAACAGGGAAGCCGTAGAATTTGCATGACACTGGGTAAGGTACTCAGAAAGGTTTTGCCTCATTGGACTAAAGTCTGCTTTGGTCCTGCCTAAAAAATATAAAATGGAAAACTGAAAAGGATCAAACTGTCTCCAAGAAAGTCAACAATGTTCAAGAACAAAGCTCAAGAAAATTTATGAAAATACAGAAATATCTACTACACGAACAGGTAAAATTCACAATTTCTGGCATCCAATCAAAGACCACTAGGCATGCAAAGAAGCAGAAAATACAACCCTTAATGATGAAAAGAATCAATGAATTTAAATGGAACCAGAATTGAAAAAGAAGCTAGAAGTAGCAAACATGGATATTAAACAGTTAGCATAACTGTATTCCATATGCTCAAAAAGTTAGAGATTTGGAAAATATTTTTAAAAGACCAAATCAAACTTCATGAAATGAAAACAATGTCAGTGATGATAAATATATAGGATAGGATTGACAACAGATTAGACAATGAAGAAGTGAAGATTAACCAACTTGAAAACATAGCAATAGAAATTATCCAGAATGAAACTTCGAAAAACATGTTTAAAAAATGAAAATATCATCTGTGAAATGTGAAACAATTTCAAGTGACATAATAAACATGTACTTGAAGTCCCCAAAGAGGGGAAGGAAGAACTGAAAACATTTCAGCAATCAATGGAATCACGAATAAGACAAAGAAGTCTAATCTCACCCCTTCTATTCAATATTGTACTGGAGGTTCTACCCTTTGCAAGAAAAAGAAATAAAATACAACAAGTTAAGAATGAGAAAAATAAACCCTCTTTATTTGCAGATGAAATGATCAACCATCAGATGGAATCTATTTATTTTTAATAGCCACTGGAAGGGAGGGGAAAGATGGCGTCGGCTTAGGAGGGTGACTGCGAGCAGCTCCCAGATCATGGCAGAGAGTGGACGGGGTGTGGCACGGGTGTCTGTGCTGTGGGTGTGTGGAGTAAGAAGCTTGGGACATCTATCTGGACAGATCGACAGTGTGGACTGAACCAAAGAGATTCGTGAGTTTTAAGCCTGCCTGTGGTGGTTGACACAGTCGGCTGACCCCCACCCTTATGGGGAAAAAAAAGCCAGCTGGAACAGCGACTCCCGTCACTCCGGTAACTGGGTGACCCGACCCAGTGGGAGGGGGCATTTTATGAGGGGGGAGCTCTGGTAAGAGAGCTTTATTGTCTGGGGATATGGCTTCCTGAAGCCCCCCACAACTTAGATGAACAAAACAGCTGCAGTGAATCGGCCCATGGAGGAGGGGAGGGGTTAATCTTCTAGGGAGTTGAGTAGCTGAGCAGCCCAGGGATTAGCCCCAGCCCGCGGAGCTGGGAAGTGCGGCAATCCCCAAGAGAGGGAGAGTTCTGACAGAAAGCAGAGAGGGGATATTTTAGCTGTTGATCTGGCTGCCTGGACCCCCTCATAACTTTGGGGAGCAGATAAGTCAGCTTGAAGTAGTGCCAGGCTGAGGAGAGAGGCAAATCTGCAGTTAACCTCATTTACACGCAGCCCAATAATGCAGGGGCTCTGACCCAGAAGGCAGAGTGTGCCGGAGTCTGCCGTTTTTAATGTTCTACACATCAGATTTTTGCATCCCTGGGGAATGCAGAAATTGGGAAGTGCTTAATTAGTTTCCAGGAGCCCAGTTAGAGACTCTTCTGTGAGGGGGGTTGTCTAGAGAAGGACTCATTTTTGGTCCTGTATTACGCCAAAAAATAAATAAATAAATAAATAAATAAATAAATAAATAAATAAATAAATAAAACGGTCCCTTTAATAAACAAAAAATAAATTCTTTTTAATTTAGTTTAATAGCCAAAAGCTTCTTCAGGACCTGCATACAAAAACACTGCGGGGAAATTGTTTGATAAACACAAGCAGGCTGAGAGAATGCACGGGACCCCAGGGAATATTGATCCCCCTTAGCTTTGTTTGACTGCTTGCCAGTGTGATTGCTTGCTTTTTCTCTGTTTATTTGTTGCCTCTTGCTTTTCTTTCCTCTTTCCTCCCCTCTTTCTTCTTTCTTTCATTTTTTTAAAAAATTAGGTGCTCCCAGCTTCTCTCTTCTTTCCTGTGCTTCTTCTTCAGTAATTTCCCATTCTCCCTTTATATTGATTTTGT